>JBAGKO010000003.1:18789493-18802638 GCA_037177275.1 Acacia concinna | reverse complement strand
ATGAGAGAGAAATAAAAGAGAGACTTTCTCTCTCATAATCTGATGGCTGAGATGGAATACTGAGAAAGAAAAAGAGATAAAGCTTTTGAGAGAACCCAGACTCATTCGGAGACTTGCTGATTAGAGTTAATTACATACAAGTACACAAGTAATTATTAGAGTTAATCACATTCTTACTTGTGTGGGACTGGGACTAAAAGGAGCGGAAATTGTCCTAAAACACTCCGTAGCACAAAAATAAAATTATAAATTTTATATTCTCCAAATTAATAAATTGTTAACATATTAGAAAGTTAAACAAATCTATTAGAATTAAAGTTTGGAGGTATAAATTATTTAGCCCATATATATGTTTAAAATTATTCCACTCTTAAAGAGGGGCATTTTGGGAAAACAAAATACAAAAAAGTTAAATTTAACCGTCAACTAACCACTTAGATAATTGGGCCACAAATTCACAACCCACAATAGTGAAAAGCTATGTACTCAAGGCTTGAACAAGATATTTCTGTTTCTCAAACCAACGGGGTTACAACATAACCAACTAAAGTTCAAATCTCTTATATGGGGGGGGGGGGGGGTTGTTTTGGGACTTCTTAATTTGTCACCGTCTCCTCACCAATTAAACTAAGCTACACATTAAAAAGCCAAAATTCGAGGCCTCATTATTATGATTCTATTCATAATTACTTTTCTTTTCTTCCATCCAAACATAACCTGCTCTTGCTATCATCATGGCGATACAAACCAGACTCTCATTTCTGTTCAAACAACAAAGGGACTCCATCACAAGCGTGATTTATGTGTTGAAAGGCGCAACACCTCGTTCAGACTCTTGCCTCAAAATGCATTTAATCAGATTGAACTTGCAGCTCCATACAATATATGGAGGTGACAGTGTATTTTCTTAAAGCCATTCTCAGGGTCACCCAAAGCAAAAGCAATTTGTCTTCTTGTGCTCCCCTTATTGGAGATGTTAAAGAAATAATCTTGACAAGAAGATTAATTAGAGATATAGCAGTGAAACATAAGAAGTTCTGAAGTACCAGTATCTTGAAAATGGAGTTATACTCTGTTTTAACACGTATTTCACACTCATATCCCTTGTCCATGCTTTTTAACAAAAATGCATTAGGTAAGAAAATTGTGTACAACATAATTGAATTCATACAGTATCATCAACTAACAAAAAAGTGAGAAGTAGAATCACAGGGTGCAGTAAAATCATCCAGAAAAGAGAGACTCATCAATCTCAATCTTGACAACTTCATTATCTTCATACTTATCTTTCTTTGAAAGAGCTGGAGGAGAATAAAGCCTTGGTGGTCCTCTACCTTTCTTCTTGTCTTTAGGCCTTGCCTGGTAATCCAAAAACAGTATCTAAGAACATAGTCACTGGTACTTTTAACAGATATAGAAGATAATTATATCAAATAAAATGCTAATATCTTTACATGGCATAATTTGGCACAACATAGTTGCCGAATTGTGTTGTTTATCAAGTGAAGATACTCTACATTCCGGAATCTCTTGAACCGTGTGGATTTGATTTGTATTGTTCTAAATCAAATTATACTTGATTTTTCTCTTTCCAAATTCTACACCACCCATTATCTTCGAGATTATTTTAATTGAATAAGCAATTCAACTTCTATTTAACAAATAATGAAAACACTAAACAGTGCTTGCTCAGGAATAATTGAAGAAACATCAATAACTATATTAAGCACTCAAATTAATACATAATCACATGAGGTCTAATATAATCCACTATCTGAGCAAGCTGGGGTTTTCATTAAAAGAGAACGGTACGGCAATTTTTTTGAAGGAAACTGTAAGCAGAGCTTGCACAGGAACTTCGAAGTATCAGTATTTCAATAGAGGAAATAGGAAAAATACTTAGACAATTGAAATTATATTATCGTGTGGGTATTCGTGCTTCTCAGAACAAGAACAACAAAATAGATTGCTAGAAAGATACGGAAAGAATCGACAAATTTGAAAAGGGAGAAACGCGAAGAGTGATTACATTTCCGTAGGAGTGATTGAAACGCTTTCCCTTTGCGGTTTTCCTGTCGCCTCTACCACAATACACTGAAAGATGAAAACAAGATAAAATCGAATCATAATGCAATAAAGTTTACCAATGAGGAAGGGTTTGTTCAATGAGACTTACCAGAAGGAACGGGGGAAAGAGAAGGAACAGAAGAAGCAGAGGCAGAGAGGGAAGGAATTGGAGAGAAGAGAGAAGAGGTTAGGGTTTCAGAATGAGAGAAGGAAAGACGAGAAGACGGCTTATGGAATAGAGAGCACAACGGAGGAGCTGCCGCAGCTACCACCAGTGACGCCATCGCCATTTCGCTACTGAGAACCAAAAGGGATAAGATCTTATCACCAATGGAGAAATTAATAACTTTCTTGTTTTTTTTTTATTTTGCAAATATTTAGTCCCTATTTAGTTTTAGTTTCTGATTGCCATGTAAGAAAATGTATTCTATAGAAGTTTTCTCAAAGAAAAGAGTTCCAATTTTTTTTTAACCTGCTACATAAAATGTATTTGAATGTATTTTCGTATACATAAAAAAAAATTGAACGTTTTTATTTAGGATATACTAAATATTTGAATGTTGTATAAGAAGAAATGAATATTTGAAAAGTCATTGACTCGTTGTTGTCTAGTTCCAAGCCATCAAAAAGTTTTATTTTCGCATAAAATAAGTATTAGCTTTCAAAATTAAATTTTGCAAGACAGGCCGCGAGACAATAAAAATTCGTTGGAATATAAATTTGTAAAATACTTTTAAAATGAAAAATAAAGAATTTGCAAAAATAAAAGCAACCTTATGCATATTGATTCTTCTTATATTTTATAAAATATTTTATTTCCTACAAGTTTATATAATACGAAATTTGTATCATTTCATTTTACTTCTCTTCCTTTTAGTTTTTGAAATACTTCATAATTATCAATTTATATAGTGATATTTATTGTGAATAGCAACAAATTATGGATCCGTTTGAGACATTTTTACTATTGTAAGAACAAGAACAACCTATCTAGTTATATTTAACTAGAGGTTGAAGTACATTAGCACCATGAATTATTTTTAGAAATGTAACCAACACCTTAAATTATTTATGAGTGTAATTTTAACCCTAAGGCTTTGTTTAGTATGAGGTAATGAATTTTGAAGGATTGAGAGGGATTAAAATTTAAAATAACGTTTGGTACATAGTAATAATTAGAGGCATCACTTAAATTAATTTTATTTTATAATTAATGATAAATTTTAAAAAGATTATTCTGCCCTTAAAAAGTAAAATGGTAAACATGTGTCAGCTTAAAAATTAAAGGTTAGGAAATTAATCATAAATAAAATCACATAATTAATCTGCTTAATAAATATGGCTTTAAACATATAATTTCTTTCATTAAATATGAGAAATATTGTGTGAAAAAGATTGTATTAGGTTTAAATTAGGAAGGTTATTTTTATTCGAAAAATATTTTAACTAAGGATAATTTTGTCTTATAATTTAGCAATCCCATGATTGAAAAGTTAATATAAGGGGGAGATGACTTTATACTAATCCCACATACTTGGCTCCCTAGGTATTATAATTCCCTCATACCAAACAATTTAAATAGTTCAATCCTTCATCTATTCTCTATCCCTACCCTCCATTACCTCATACTAAATAGAGCCTAAAGTATTAAAAATGAGGTAGTTATCACCTCAAGATAACATACATGTTTAGCTCTTAAATTACAATATATGATCTGCATCTTTTTTTGGTTTTGGAAGTTCATCATTTTTATTAAATGGAGAATTCTTCCCTCTTCCCTCACTAAACATAATTATATATAATTGAAGAAATGTGCAAAGTGAATATAATCGTGCATTACTTAGGTGCAGTTGTCTCCATGCCAGATAATTATTTCCTATAAATTGTTTATTTTATACAATCGATATTATCCATCTCTTTCTCGTTTACTCTAAAGTCATCTCTACTTTCAGTAATATACTGTATCGCCAGAAAATTAATTATTTCCTCTACCTTCACTAATTCTTTTCCTTTAGTATGTTTCATCAAGAAAAGAGAAAAAACCGTGACTTAGATGATGAATAATAATTTAACATATGTTTATGGATATATTTTCTTGTGGTGATAACTACCCCAATTTTAATAAGTTAGGAGCAAATTTCCACCCATACATAATTTAAGATACTGATTATACTTCTAAAAATAGTTTGGAGTAAGTGCACCTGAACCCTTTAACTACTGTAGACTTGCTTTTCTTCTTTTCTTTTTATAAATCCTCGTATACAGATATTTTGGGGAAAATTTGCAATGAGGTCCCAAATAAGAGCTTTTATGTCAAAGAGGTCCCGTACGATCACGTATTTGCAGTCAGGTCCCAGGTTTCATGATTATATTACTACCAAGTCTCAATTTACAACCCCGGAGTTATTAATGGCGTTGTTAGGTTGTCAATTACAACCCCAATACGCGATTAACAACTCTGTGACCTGACTTTAAATATGTGATTTCACGAGATCTCTTTGACGTAAAATCACTTATTTGGGACCACATTGTAAATTTCTCATATATTGGTATAGTCTCTCTCTCACTCACTCCGAAGCCTTACTAATAAGTACTCTTTTCAATTCTAATTATAAAATACAGTTGACTTTTTTAAAAAAATTTAAAAAATAAAATATGTTATTTAAGCATATCATACATGTATTTTTTTTTATTATATTGTATATTTAATTTATAAGTCAAACAAAAAAAACAAATTTTAGTGTTTTAAAATAATGTAATTAATTTAAAATACTTTAAAAAAGTCAACTAAATATTATAATTAAAACTAGAGGAAATAGTATTTCTTTTTCTGGAATGAAATTAATAATAAATATCTGGCACTTTGGTTATATATAAATGCACGTGTGCCAACATGAGTGTAGCCATCAAGTTTGTTTTACACTACCAAGATTCGAGCTCTTGGACAAATAATTAGGGAGAGACTGATTGCCCAGTGTTCTTCCACTAGTTTAAGAAATTGAAACCAAAAGGCTCCCTTGTCAAGAAAAATAAATATAAAAATTAAAATAACACAATAAAAACATAAAGCATTTTGCTTTGCAAGAAGCTTTTGTTTAAATATTAGCATTCTCTATTGGGCTTGGGCTATACAAAACATGGGAAATAATATAGGCCCAAATCTCGCAGGAGGTTGAAACTTGACCCCATGGACCTTGCTTAGTTAAATAGCAAAACACATACGGTTGAAACAAAGCACACAAAAGCATATAGCCCCATTTTTGCCCTTTTAATCAAAACTAGAGCCAATTAAAAGAAAGGACCAAAAACTATATATGCCAATTGCCAAACCCAACACACAACGTCACACCAAAATGTTGAGCCAAACTGTGAGGAAGAGCAGTCTACTATATATATGCAAAGTCAGGCGGCGGTGTATGAGGCGGTGATCAGTGATGATGGGGTGGTGGTGGTGGATGGGAGGAGGCGGCCGGAAGGGAGGGCGGGGGCTTGCACTGGTAGCACTTTGCAAAGAGGCCGAAAGAGTTAATTTGTTTGACAAAGTTGACCATGCTGGCCCATCCTCCAAACCCAAACCCAATAACAAAAATCCATATCACTATAAAGGCATTCAAGACATACATGGCAGTCCAGCTTCTTATGAAGGCTGGAGGCTTCTCTGCTGCATTCTGCAAATTCAAAATTCAATCACACCCACATTTAGCAATTATCTGCCATTCCACTCCAAGATAGCTATTCCAAAATTGGAAAACAATTTACGTTCAAACTATTTGTGTTATAAAAGACTCTTTGTTATATTTACTAGGACCATAGAAAACTACAAAGAACAAACAATCACCAATCCAAAAGGTCAAACTATTCGTACTATTGCAAAAGATTGTTTGGTGTATATAAGGTCATTTTCTTTCTTTATTCTCTCAGTTTCATACCATTTTTTATATATCAACAGTACTCTCATGGTTCTTAGTATAAAAGTCAAATAACTAGTTTACATATATTTTAAAAAACTAATTTAATTAGATATTTGTAATAAACATATGTGGGTTTCCTAGAAACTTTTAAGAGAAACTAGATTGATGTACATTTATTCATAATCAAAGCAAACCCTTTTTCTGGCTCCTATATTTAGACTCATTACCAATGAAATTCGGTCTATATTTTGATTAAATTCGAATGATCTAACCATTTACACTAATTAGTACATATTTCAAGTAAATTTGTTTCAATTGCTTTAGTTATTGTATTATTGGAAAGAGATGGGTCAACATAGGCCAGCTCATAAAAGAGACATAGTACAACAATTCAGCTGTAGCAAAAATAACGAAAGGAAAGTGACCTCTTACCACCCACAATTCTACACATAAAATCCAAGCCTTCTATTCTTTTCAATATTGGCTGCTTTCTTTCCCGCTCCTAACTTTACTCCATTTCACTTTTAATTTAATTAAATTAAAATAAATATTACTATAAACAACGAGCCACATGGCACTACAGTATCTCACTAAATGGAACTAAATATAATATACTCTCTATTTTAAGCACACTTGTCGATTTGGACAATAAAAAATCTTATGAACCAACTTCATTAAGATTTCTATGGCTGTTTCAAATGAACTAACTTCGGTCCTTAACATTATATTTTATTGGCTTTTACCAAGTTGGCAAAAAAAAAACAAAAAAAGAGGATAGGCTTTTTTGAAAAAATTAAGTTAGATAAATTACTCTAAAGTAATTCTATTTATCTTTTTTATATCAAATTAATTTATCAAACTTCTAAACTAATATAGTACTCCCTCCAATCTTAATTAAGCCTCGGTTGACTTTTTCTTTTAAGAAGTTAAAGAAACAAAATAATTTACTTAATCATATCAAATGTTATGTTTTATTATACTATATATTAGTTCATAAGTCAAACAATATAATTTAATGAAAAATGATAAACTTTAATACTTTAAAATAATGTGATTAACTTTTTGAGAATTCTCTAAAAAATTCAACTGAGTATTATAATTAGACTCAAAAAGTATATAATGAAACGATATACAACATATTCTATGATTAACTACATTATTTTAACTTCCTTAATCTCTAAAAACAAAAGGTAATCAACTTAATTTTACATTAAGGATATTTAGAAATGAGTTGTGGGTGTACCTGTCTGGCGGAAGCAGTTCGGTAAGTGAGCATATGAGCCAAAGCAGGGATGACGTAAACGGTGAAGCTAACGAGGAGAGCACCGACGGCAGAATTTATGGGACCAAAGAAAGGGAAGATGATGGCCAAGAACCATATCGGGATCACCACCGGCAACCTCACCAACGCCCGGAGACATATGCTCTTCGTGTCGTGCATCCCTATCACCTTCTCCCACACAAAGTACAACGGCGTGCATGCAAACCCAAATGTTATAAACTGCAAAAATCAAACAACTAGTACATCAGATTGAACCCGTGATATGAATCATGATACCGATAAGGATGAGCAAAACATGCCCACTAAACTACAAAACTATCAGTAATTTCACATGCTTTTTTTATATATATATACACTAACAGTGACAAGCATTCATAATCTGATGTTACAAGCAGAATTAAAGCCTACAAGTAAGTTTTTTGTATCACTGGATTATAAAGTCATTGCACAACTCATTCAGTATGCAATATATTACTATAACACATCAAAGGATGTAATTTTACTTGGTGAATGAGCATGAGGATGACGGCGGCGTCCCGGTAGCGGGTCTTAGGGAGGAGAGAGAAGGCATTGGCGTGGTCAAGGAGCTGATCGCCGAAGGCCCAGTAAACGGCGGCGGCGGAGGGAAGTGTGAGGGTGAACACATAAAGTGTAGCAAGTAAATAAATGTACTTGAACTTCTGGGGCTTCCACATTGCGTGCATTATCTCCCTGAAACAACCACACGTGACCCCCCACATGACATTGACGCCTTTTATTTTTAAAAAAAAAAAAACCAATTCAAAGGAAATTCGCCTTCCTATCAAAATCGAAATATATATAAAAAAAAAATAATTGGCCCCAGAGCTGGAATTTCCGATGATTCCGTATTTTATGGTCTGCTTCAACCTCAAGGGAGATCTCAGAAGCAATAATAGCAACAGGATTACAAAGACAACACGATACAAAGCACCCAACATATCACATGATTAAAACATGTTAATGTAATGTCTTAATACCAAATTTATAATGTCACGCACATGAAAACTAACAGTCCTCCTTATCACAGTGACGGTGAAATAAACGGAAGCTTACACTGTGACGGCGTGTCCGCCGAACGTGTAAAGTATATTGGTGGCTCCGGTGAAGTAAAGGACTAACTTATTTGGACCCGAATGAGTCACGTTCTCTACCTACAACAAGAACATCACCAGGTTCATCGGCCGGATAGTGATCTGAATCCGATTCAGATTGATCGGAATTTGGTGAAGTGAAGTCATACCTGGCCGTGAACCAGAGCTGCTATGGCTAAGTACCAAGCAGTGTAAGTGGTCATGGCGAGGCCAAGAAATGACCAAATTCGGTAGTTATGGAAGGAAGGTATGAACACAGTGGTGGCACAGCAAGCTCCAAAAATATAAGTCCAGGTCCTTTTATCCAATTTGTCATCTATATAGTAGATGTTACTGTTCCAATCACATGACCCAAAAAAAAGGGAAAAGCTTTAGCAAACCCGTTTCAGATAATCCCAAATAGATTCCAGAAATGAATGAAAGATCATACCTTGCACATGCAATTAGCTGTATCACAGATCCGAAGAGGAGGAAAGTACAGTTGAAAGCTAACCCCACTGCTTTCCAATATGGCCCCAGTAACCCATCAAGAACTTCGAACCACTGAAAAGAAAAACCCAGAACTGAGGCTTTTTTTTTTTTTTTTTTAATTTTTGCTTTAAAGTCGTCTCTGAGATTTGGCCACAACCATAGAATTGAATTCTCAGTTTGAAGGCAAATTGTTAAAAGTGTGTTTATTATATGAAAATCCACCTGAATGACATGGTTCTTGAAGCTGACGTTTTCTTTTTCCTTTCTGGTTCGGTACTCTATGTAGAGGACACTGATTAGATAAGCCGTCCAGCTTCCGATTATGCCGTAGAATATCTGAAGCACGATGCCGGAGATCATACCCAGTTGAGAGAAAGAATATGGAAGCGTCAAGAGCACTTGAGCCACCTGCAAAGAAATAAAGAAAGAGAGGAAGAACATGAAGATTTGTTCTGCTTAGTAATGACTTTAAACAGAGTTTTGGGGGGAAATTAGATTTACTTGATTCGAAGCACAGCTGAACCAGGCATCCCAAACAGAACCACCGTGCCAGAGCAAGCTCTTGAAGCTGAAGCCACCGGAGCTGTCATGCTCCGGCTGATCCTCACCATCTTCTCCTTTCTTGCCTCCACCTTCATGCTCTGTTTCGCCGTGAGCTATGGCTTCCTCGGCCTGCTTCTGAGCCAACATTGTCTCAGTCATCTTCTTCAAAAGAATCAAAGCCAGTCAGACACTTTTGAACTGAAATGCTTAAAATTCCACACAAGTAAAGGAGAGATAGATGCACAGGAGAATATAATATGTTAAAAAAACATAAACCTATTGTTGTAGAGATGTCACTTTCTTATAAAGGCAGCAGAAGGAGGAGAATAAGGAACACAGGAATCAAATTCAGAAACAGAGGGATCGATGTACGAGACCTAGTTTGAGAACAAAATTTAGGGGGCTTGAGTATTCTTAGTGGGGGGAAATAATAGAGCTTATAATTATAGGCATAGTCCTGGTCCAAAAACAAACAAGTGAGGTATAAATGGAAGTGAATAATGGAGAAGAAAGAGTGAACCACAGGAAAACTGGGAAGAGAATAATTAATAATTATCAATAATTAAATTAAAATAATAATAATAATAATAAGAGAGGAGATAGAAGATTTTAATGCGCCACAAAATGGCAGAGAAAAAGTAGTGACGCAACACAAAGACGGCGAGAGGGGCCGCAAAAGCGGGAAACGCGCACAAATGAACACCCACACACTCAATCTCTCTCTCTCTCCCTCTCTCCCCCCGTCTCCGAAGTCTGAACTCCTCCGACTTCTTCTTCTGGAACTTATCTTCAGTTTGGATGAAGAGAGAAATGGAGAGAAAATAAATGATAGGTTTAAAAATTTCTATTAATAATAAAAAAAATTATTATATTTAAAAATTTTCTCTTTTAATTTTATTTTTTTAAAAATTATTTTTATCTAAATATAAAGTTAGGGTTAGATGAAAATGACTTTGATAATAAATAATTTATAAAAATTAACTTAAAAAAAAATTACTTACAAAAAGTTATTTATATTTATATAAGAAATAACAGTAGAGAGAGAATAAGAGAAAGTTCTGAAATAAATTACTTTTTTTTTAAAAGCCCGTTGACTTGTATTTTTACCCAAATACTCATTGTTTAATAAGTAAGTTATCTTTAACTTTGATGAGAAATAACTTTTATTATATGTGTCCCAAACATGCACTTAGCATGTTCAAAATACTCCTTTCCTTAACCATCAAAGCACATGTACTCATATCAGAAATGAGAAAATCAATATTTATCATATTTATTAGTATTCCAATTTTTATTATAAATCCTTTTTAACTTATTCTTATATATAAAGAGAATTAGTTAAATTAAACTCAATTTACAATTTTATCTCTATTTATGAATTTTAATTTTTTAACTTTTTTTCTCTCTATCCTCGTTTAATAAAAAAAATTGAAATATTGTTATTTAATATTCTTAAACTATATTGGTATTTCATTAAAAGTTGTTGTGACAGTGCAACTTTTATTCCGTGATTTGTAATAATTTTTTTATTAATTTAGGATAACACTATTTTGAATGGCTATGTTTCACAAGCTTAGTTTCATAATATAATTCACCTGTATCTTGTTTTTGTAAAATAAAAAAATAATTAAATAGATAAAAAATTTTACATTTATCTTTATTTATAAAGTGTGCATATCTTCTCTTACTTCATTTCTATCTCTATTATGCATTTATATCTATTTTACCTCTCTTTCTTAATATAAGTCTGGCAAAATTATGAAAAACTCATTTATTACCCTTTCAATGACCTATATTTTAAAGCAAACATTTTTTCGCATAAGTTACTTATATTTTAAAATTGAGTGGTACCCTCCGGCATCTTATTTGCAAGAGTTTAATGATCAGGATTCTAAAAAAATAGTTAAATTAGTTTAAACTAATAAGTATGTCTTACATAAATTTTTATTTTCAAGGATGCCTTCATATAAGGGAGTAAGTAAGTAAAAAGAAAGGGAGTAAATATGGGTATCATTGAAGGTCAACAAAAAATATAAGTACTCCATTATTAACCTTCTAATTAATGCAATATCTATAATTAATAATGGGTATAAAATGGGGGGAAAACTCATTAAATGTTTATACAATTTTTGCCGGACTACTCTTATAAAATAGAATCAAGACAAATTAAATTTTAGGCTTTTATAAAAAGGACTAAAGGGAAAGGGAGTATATATTTTTTGGATTTCTCTACTGATATTTGGTGCTCCTAGCAACGGATTAATCTGACTTTGGAGGGATGTAAGTCCATAATAGAGGAATCTTGCTACATATAAGTAATTATAAAATCCGCATAGTAATGTTTTTAGGCATTTCATAATACTATTTTAATTCTTTTTCTTGCAAACGAAATTAATTTTCTAAATAATCTTTTGGAAGAATATTAGAATAATGTTAGAGCATCCAGACAAACAATAGTTTCAGTTTTCTGTTAAAGAAACTGCAGGAAAAAGATCTCTTATATTTTTTTGGAATGAAATGAAAAATACGATGACAAAAATAATTGTGAAAAATGAAAATGCTTTTAATGTCCTTATTTTAAATAGCAATTGAAAGAAAAAAAGGAAAAAGAGGGATGATAGACAGAAATGATTAATTAGTATGATGAAACGGGAAATATTCGCATTGGTATAGGATTGAAGTTAAAACTTGAAAGAATCTATTCAACGTTTACAAAAAGAGATCCCAAAAAAAACAAAAAGCAAGTAGTGTAAATAATGTAGAATGAAACAGGATAAAGAGAGGTAATAAGGCATGGTCAAGTTTCTCCAATTCCTTCACGATGATCCACCACGATAAAGTACCAACATCGGATTAAATTAACGTTTAAATCTAGTAAGTTACATATTATAAATGATATTACTTCATCCATTAATAAATATAAGACTCAGTTAACATCTTTTAAAATTGTTATATAAGCTAAATAAGTTATTTAATCATTTTTATATGTTGTATGTCATTAATTTATATATGAATTCATAAGTCAAATAAATAAATATGGAGAAAAAATAATAAATGTAAATATTTTAAAGTCGTTTACTTAACTTCCTTAATCTCTTTAAAAATATTAATCAAATCTTATATTTAAGACCAATAGTAATATTTAATTTTATGACATTGCTTAATATATGTTTAAAGTTGGATCATGAGGCTGGCTTACTAACCACACATAAACAAAATCCTTACTTTAGAATTGAGTCCCAACCTTATAAGTTAATTCATGAACGGTTGGAAGTGATTTTAGTTAAACTAAAGATGAGAAAGTTATTAAGATTAATGAAGTTTCAGATTTAACACATAATGCAGCATGGGAACAAGTGAAGAACAAGTGAAGAGAGAGAGAATAAAGTGGGTATGGCGTAGTGAGAGAGGGGCTTTAAGGGAAACAAGGGCATGTGAAAATAGGGTCCTAAATTCGGTGTGCTAAGGAGGAATGAGAGAAAGCAAGTTAGTGAGAGGGATATATCATAGTATACGAAATGAGTTAGCATATAATAAATAATAGAGAGAATTGTTGGTATTATTGTAAATAATATTGGATTCGGGTTTGCTTTTTGATGGGGACACTTTATAATTAAAGAGCATATGAGAGAATTTCCATGGCCAAAATGTGTGTTTGTGTGTGTGTGTGTGTGTGTGTGTCTGAGAGAGAGAGAGAGAGAGAGAGAGAGAGAGAGAGAGAGAGAGAGAGAGAGAGAGAGAGAGAGAGAACACAAAAAG
>JBAGKO010000003.1:18741002-18783343 GCA_037177275.1 Acacia concinna | reverse complement strand
AGAGAGAGAGAGAGAGAGAGAGAGAGAGAGAGAGAGAGAGAGAGAGAGAGAGAGAGAGAGAGAGAGAGAGAGAGAATTTGAAGAACGAACAAAACAAAGCGAGTGAGACGTTACGTTGTTCTCATCATAATAATACTAATAACCCCCTCCCAACCACATTCATCCCCTCTCCCATATTTATATTCTTTTAACCTCTCTTTCTATCTATATATATATATTCCTATATATATTATTCATTCTCATCTTCATTACTTTTTGTCTAATATTAATATAAGAAATATTTAAATAATTTGATTAAATTAAAAAAATTAGTTAAATTAGTCAATATGATATGTATTTTTAAAAGAAAGAAACACACACTAATTATCTTTCTTAATTCTCTCATTCTCACTCTCCTTTTTTATTATTACAACAAAACATCAATAGAAATAAATTAAAAATATATAAATTAAGATCAATTTTTTAAATATGTCTTATATTAAAGATATGGGAGCGAGTATAATTTATAATGAATGTATAAAGCCTCAATAAATTAAAGGTTTTTACAAATTGATTATCTATATCTTATAAAGATATAAAGTTTACTGTGCATAATACACGCGTGCGTTATGAGAAGAAAATAGCAAGTCCAACTAATTGTTTTTCTTTAACTGTATGCTTCGAAATTTCTAATCGTAATTTACTACTCTAATTGATGTGGTCACTAATGCGGTGTGCAGAAGAATGTTAATATAATTTAATTAAAATTAGTTGTGGGGCAATTGTCAGAACTGTTTTTCCTTATCCATAATTCACGCGCATATCTCACACACACATATAGTTGAAATAGTAAAAAAATGAACACGACTCCATCATGGCAATCCTTCACAATTTTTTTGATGATTTAAGACTTGCTTAGTTGTCAATCAGATGATTCCTCATCTTTCATTACTGAAAGTGATTCTGAGGAACATTTTCCTGATATTTTCCATATTGCAATGGTACACTCTAATCCAACGAATGATGATATTGAAGAACCTACGATTAAACATCCGTCTGACCCTCCTAAGCATGATTTCAATTATAAACCAAGCTCTAGCCCTTGTTTCACTTTTGATAACACTCCTCAATATCAATGGAGGAACAAACTTCATGAGTTTGGAGCCTAGATTGATCTACAGCTCACCCAACTTCAGGTGACTCTCCTACAAATTATTCATGAATTCGTCTCTAAATTTACAGAGACACTCAGATATTGGTTTCAGCATCCTAGTGATTATCAAAAATTACAAGCAACTCAAGTCCCTAATGCTTCAATTCTCCTAGGCACGATTCATCAAGAGTACGTTCATTAACAATTTCAACGTTATTGAAAAATGGGAAAAGCAAAAGAGATGCTCAAATGCACTTCTAAATTGAAACATGCCTGCAAAAAGCCTTATTTAAAGGTCAAGTGCAAGAATCACAAGGATTGTTCTTATCTTACCAAAAAGAAATCTCATTATTGTCATTACAATAAATTTCCAAAAAAGATATTTCCCTTTAGAAGAAAGTCAAGAAGAAGGACTAGGTTTTTTAAATCTAGGAAGTTCTTTTCCAAACGTTTCTCTTCCAAAGACTCTTGATGTTTTATTTGTAGGAAGAAAGGACATTTTGCAAAAAAATTGTCCTAATAAAACTAAGAAGGACATGAAGATGATCTAGTAACTTCATACAATCTTGATGATCACAGATAAAGAAACAGATATTGAAGACTTCCTTTTAGAACAACCCTTCCAAGACAAAGAAACCTAGTATGTTATTCCTCTTTCTGGGGATGAAGATGAAGAACACTCAGACTTCTTTGAATCTGAATTTGAATATGAAGTTGAATATGAAGAAGAATATAGCCCATATAATGCCATCAATCTCCTTAGCTTAACACCTTCACCATGTCAACTTCCTCTCTACAATCCCATACAACCTTTTATTGGCTCTCTTGGTTCTCTCAAATATCAATTTACTCATTAACCTTAACATTCCCCTTTCAAACATCAAAGTCCAAGTATTAGTTGAAAAATTTTTCAAGCATGTGTCCGCCATCGCCTTCTTTGATACAAGATCTTGTAAGACTGTGATGAAACCTCATATTCTTCCCCCTGAAGAATGGATTTCTCATTATCAATATTTCCTCACTGCTAATGCAAAATACTTCAAGATTGATCTTATTTCAAAAAGGAAGATTGAAATCAAATTATTCCCAGGATGCACTCTGAAAATTAAAGTGCTAGGAAGTGATCTTGCAGGCAAATATATCTTACTGGGATTTGATGCTTTTTATTATACTCAAAATATGAGCATTCTTTCTAAAGGAATAAGATCAAAAGGAAATTTTAGTCTCTATACTAAAATACCTAGCCTTTTTTAACTATAACAGGCTTCTCCTTAGTATTCAGATGTTAAAGATCAATTACTCCATCATTGTGAAGATAGTCATAATCAATTCGAACACGCTTTTCCACTCAGGAAAAATCATGAATTTTTCATCCGACTTCCTTTAAAAAAAATGAGGATATCAATCCTACTAAAGCATCTCACCCTGGCATGAACCCTAATAACTTTAAACTTGCCCAAGAAGAATGTACTACCCTTCTCAAACAAGACCTCATTAAACCCACAAAATCTGATTGAGCCTGCCAGGCCTTTTAGGTGGAAAAAAGGTAAGAACTCAAAAGAGGGAGAAAAAAAGGCTTGTTATTAATTACAAACTTCTAAACCACTTCCTCCAAGATGATAAGTTTCCCTTGCCAAAACCCACTATCTTATTTGCTTATCTTAAAGAAGCCCAAATCTTTTCTAAGTTTGACCTCAAAGTAGGCTTCTAGCAATTAGGTATTCACCCAGAAGATTGGCCCTAAACTGCTTTTTGCATACCAAATGCCCAATACTAGTGGACTGTTATGCCATTTGGCCTCAAAGTTGCCCTGTCACCATTCCAAAAGGCCATGACAAAGATTTTTGAACATATTCTCCATTCTGCCCTCATCTACATTGATGACATTCTCCTGTTTTCTGATACAGAAGCAACCCATAAGGCCCTCTTAGCCCAATTCTCTAAACTTGTTAACCAATATGGCATTATACCCTCTTCCAAGAAAAGTGAGGTGGAAGTAACAAAAATTGAATTTTTGAGAAAAGAGAAAGCTCAGACTTACTAAATCATATCTTTGGGCTAGTTCAGTTCTTTATTTCTCAGATTATTTGATTTTAGATGGGATAGATCTTGATCCTAATGACTTTGTTGGTATCTAAATGAATTTGGATTTGGATCTAGATATAGATCCACCTTAGACACCACACAGTCATCAGGATCCGAATACATCTACCTTCTACATGCTATAAGAGCCAAAGTGTTCTTATGAGATGGTGAATATATGTTGAGAACTTCAGTTACTCAGGAGAAACCCAAAAATCTTGACTGAAACTACTCCAACCTCTTCTAACCAACAGTCAACCCTCGTATCTTCTTTTATCCCTCAAAACCTTCTACCTACATTACAGAGGTCTTTAACCAAGAAAATTGAGAACCTTATTGAAATCTCTCACCTTCCTGATGAGGCCCAAATCAATAAAACTGATTTACCCCTCTGTAGCCTTTACAATGTGTACTACCAATCAAACCGCGTTATGTGAAGAATCTCAACCCTTCTAACGATAAGGTGCCCCCATGTCAAAGAAATTGTCCAGAGTGTTAAACTTGAAAACTGTACTCTTCCTGCCACAACTAATGATCATTATGCTACCGTAGAAATTCCTTAAGTCCTTATTAACCAATGGAGAGCTGAAGGCTATACACATCTTCACCTGGGTGCTATCCGTCTGATTCTCACTCTTAATGGAAGAAAAGGCATTCCTGCTATAGTCAGAGTTGCTCTTATTGACTCTACCTTCAAAACATATTTCAATGCTCTTATTGGTGCACTTCTAACCACTATGAGCAATAGAAGTGTTATCCTTATCATCCAGCCATACTTTAATCTCAGCCTAGATGATCCATTCTCACCAATAGAATCAAAGTATAAGTCTAAATTGTTGGTGTTCAACAAGATTCTAAGGCTATTATGGCCACTTTACACCACCAGGTCATTACCGACTCCAAAATCATTCCCTTGACTTATACCTCCCCAACTCTACCAAAGATGCCCTCTTTGCCATTTCCAACTGATCTGATTACACTTCTATCATCTAAATCCCTCGGGAATAACTCTCCCAGTTAAGGCCTCTTAAGTGGATTGATAATTATGAGAGACTATGTTATAGTGTACACCTAAATATACATACCACTATGCCCCCAGAGATTCAAAGACTCCTAGATGGATCAGTCAAACCACCTTCACCAAGCCATCCATCCTGACTATCTCCCCTGCATATACTTCAAGAAGAAGAGACACTCCCATATACTGTGTGAACCAACAAGCCAAGCCTTGTTTTGTCTCTCACCTCAATGGTCATTTTCTATGGGATGTACCTGGATCTAACATGTGTGACCCCGAATGTGAATGTGATACTCCAGAATGGTGGAAAGAATCTGATGATGATGAATAGGGACTTTATCCATATAAGTATGCAATCAAAGACAAGCTAAGAAAAACAAATACTCTCAGGGATCTTCTTGTTCCCACAAGAGTTATTATCTTCACAATGAGGATCATGATCATGGTCCTAAACATGTAGTTCAAAGACAAGGTTGGCGAGCTCTTTTTTCATCAGAAAGATCATCTAAAGATATGTCTCTTGTTGAGCTATTATTAGAAACGAGACATAATTTTCTTGCCACAAGACTCTCAGAATCCTTAGCCTTATGTACTCCACAACCAGTTCCATGCATTGGAATGATCAGAAATCATTATGCCAATAAACTTTCACCCCTTGAAAGATGTATTGATGAGAACACAAAGGTTTCTGCTCGGCCTTATGTGGCCCCAAGCACTGTAAATTCTCAAGGTTATCTTCAATCGACATCAGCATCCGATGAAGTAATAAACTGACACACTCAGAATGCTATCTGTCAAAATGCCAAATTGACCAAAATAGATTCAAAGCTTGATTATCTAGCAATCAAAACTAATGGACTCACTCTTTAGTTGAGCCATATGTCTGAAAAAGTCCAAGAGCTTTATGCCTATCAGACAAAGCAAGCTCAAAATCTGGATATATAATTAAAAAGGTTGATCGCTATGGAATATTTAGGACCAGAGTTTCAACAAAAAGAACTTCAATTGTTGGCACTACAAGCAAATTTGCAGAGAATAGAGCTAGATGCAGCTAAAAAACAATCTCAGGTTATCCATGAATCTTATCCCTCATATCCTACTCTTCTTCATTTTCCTTGTCCTTCTCCACCCACTATTTACCTTGATACAGTTGATTATAGCCGAGTTTGTAAAATGAACTGGCCCAAAGGTATGATCAGTCTGTAAGAAAGATTCTAGTATTCTGATTTTTCTCTTTTCTCAGCTCAATGACACTTTAGGACTCAAGATCCCTTCAATTTAAACTATAAGATGGAGTGTTATCGGGCTTTTGTTTTTTAGAACTCTTATAAGATCATGGTTGGATTCATTTTGATGCACAGGTTCCTCCGAATGAGGTAAGTGCAGAGCATACTTGAATTTTTATTAAGATTGAGAGAATATGCTAAAATTAATACCCAAATTCAGAGAATTTAAATTCCCAACTAATTCCTTTTTATGTATGTGCTACGAATTGAAACTACAACGTTCATAAACTATAAAATGAAGCATTCACGTTAATTAACCTCAATAATCCACGTTTGCAGATTCAATCATGCACGGTCAGCAGTCAGCACAGCCTCTTAATTGGAGCCAACGAATTACATAATCCATATAGCTATTTTTTCGGTTTTAAATTTAAAATTCAGTTAATTTTAAAAAAATTTAAGAAAACTGTTTAAATTATTTAAATTATTTTTATTTTTTCCCTCCAAACTAGTTTACTTGATGTATAAAATGACATAAAATTTATAATAAACAACACATGATACAATTAAATAATTTTTTTAATTTTTTTAATCTTTTTATTAAAAATTAATTGGATTATATTTAAGACTGTGCTATATTTTGTTAAAAATGTTAAATCCAAAGCACGCGATTTTGTTCACCTAACACTTACTGTTTAACTTAATTCCATGTAGCTGATATAATTAGGTATACTTTGCATACCGTGTTTCTCTTCCCACATTTATTTTACTTAATCTTTCTTTTTTTTTTTCTAAAGTAAAAAACTACCACGAAACTATACACAAGAGGGAATCTGAGAGGAATATTTTACAAAATTAAAGCTCGGATTTAATGTTAACTCATTTAAATATTTTTTGACAAAAATATTAAGGTGGGAAGAAGGGTAAAAAAGAAGGGAGGGGAACCAGTCATAATGAGACACATTCTCCAACCCCACCTTTCTTTTTCCACGGGAGTTTTCTTTTCCATCACTAAAGGGAGTCTGAGAGGAATCATTTTACAAAATGAAAAAAAATAAATAAATGGATACATATAGAAGAATATATTTAAGGTTAATTGATGATAGCGATGTGGGTGGAGTTTGTTATCAGTATCACATTAACACTATAGTCACAACTAGTACACGCCAAGTTGTCCCTTCTAACGGGATTTGTCGGTTCTATCATATTTTTTTATTGAAAAAATTAAACTGAAGTTCTATGTAATGGAATGTACGTTAAAAAAATTTTGAAATATAAATTAATTACTATAGGTCTTAAAATTATTAATAGCGTCCTTAGGGTTGTTATTAACAGCCTCATGAGTTTTTAATGGAGACTTGACAGCAATAAATTTCTTATTTTAGTGATTTCACAGTAATATTTTTTTTCTTTTGGGACCTCTTTAACGTATATTTCTTTACTTGAGAACTTAGTGTAATTTTCCCTTTTTCATTCTATTTTTAAAGCTAATAAAAAAATTAATATAGAATTTTTTGTACAAAATGTCGGGAGGAAGTGATTAGAAAAAAAATTGAATATAATAGTCATTCTGACTTGAAAAGGTTGAGTTGAGAATGTGTGATAGTGAGGTGTTGTATCCCATTATAAGATAAATTCTTTCTAGTTGTTTGGATTTTATTTATAAGAAACAACAACCTCTTTTTTAGAGTATATTTTAAAACCTTTCTTTTTATATCTTTATTACAAAATAAGATTTATTAATGAGATCTATCAAAAGCCACAAACTATTTATTAAATTAGGAATTTCTAGATAAAGATCGTGTTTTTAACAAATTTATTAATATAACTAACTTTGACTACATCTTTACTCCGACTTAGATAATTAGTTACTTCGGCCTTGTTATAAGACACCTATTAAAAACTAAATAGTCCTCACTATAAGTTACCAAATGATATATTAATTATGCTTTAGAAGATTATCCGACCCAAATTTAAAATATGATTACGTACAAGTTACAACTCTTATAACTTTTTAGATGTAAGTCATGGTAATAAATATAGTAAAATTGAGAACTTTTTTTATTTTGAAATAAAATAAGTAATTTAGCCACCTTTCATGAGGGGATTTACATATACCTTATTAATTGAAGTAGTAATTTTGAAGGAAGGAATGAGAGGGGTAAGAGGTGTCTCTATTTATCACTCACTCCATTTAGTCTATTTATCATTCTATCAAGTTTTAATGGTTTATATTTATTCTATTTAGAATTATAGATTTTTATTATATTTAATGTTATAATAATATTTTATATAATATCAAATATCAACTATTAAAATATAATCTAACGGTGAATGCAATAAATTGAGAGTAAATAGAGACATTTCTCTCCTTAGGAAGGGAATACCCTCTTTATCTTATAATATAAGTCACTTTAACAAATCTGTTATAATTAATAAATGGTAGTTAATTCATTAATTTGATCTAAAATGGAAAGTGATTTCCAATTTTGCCTACATCAAATGAGGCATAAAAGTAAAGAAAAAAAATATATATAGAGTCATATTTAAATATTAATCAATAATTAAAATTAGAAAATAATTATTAATTGTTTTATAAGTGAATTACTCCCTCTGGTTTATAATATAGGACACTTATAGAAAAATAGCTCAATACACAACACAAAACACTTGTAAGATAATTAATAGTTCTGTCATTATAATTAATGCTCATTTCTAATTTATTCACTTATTAAAATTTCAAACACATTTTTCAATAGGGGAAAAAATAGAAAAAAGTTGTAATTTAGAATATATTAAATGAGTTAACTATCATTTCTTGTTTCCTATAAATGAATTAGTTAAAGTGTCATATATTGTAGACCGGAGGGAGTAAATAATGATTGAAGCCATTCATTTATAAACTACTTCTATGATCATATTCCTACATATAATGCACTTCTAACATTTTTCATATAGATAAAAAAAAACCTTAAACTTTATTAACTCTCTTATAAAATTCAATAACTTTCTAACTTAACCTTTATTTAATACTACTCTAGTCTTATTTAGAGGGCACTCTCGACCTTTTTCACACATACCAAGAAAAACGTTAAATCTCATTAATTTTATTATAAAATTCAATAACTTTTTAACTTTATCCTTATTTAATATATCAAATATCAAATTTAAATAAAGTCAACACGATAATAAATAAAATGTTAAATTATACATTTATATTAAATTTTTAATGAGATGTTTTATAAATATGATAAAAAACGTTTCCATAATATCTTATATATAAGATCAGAGGATTATACATTATACCACATAAAAAAAATCAACATAACAACAAATTAAAGATAAACTTATACCTTCACCCCAAAATTTTTTCTTTCAGTCTTGTACAAAGAATCAAATTTTTTCTGTTCTCTCTGTCGTGTTTATATACACTAGCAGAGTACTTGAGTACATATATTTGATTGAGTAATAGGATGGTGCCACCTATATGTAATTTGGTCAAACCTAAAACTAGGATCAAATCCTAGTAACTAATAGGTGGGAGTCTTCCCCTGGAGCATATAATTAACTAAATTAAGTAGTGGGGGAAGCAATGATTAGTGAATGGATTTTGATGCCACTAATTACCTCATTAAAAAAGTAGTTAGCCACAACAAATTTTAAAAAATAATTAACTCAAACTTATTAAAGTACTTTTTCCCATTAGCATCAAATCTCGGACAACGTTCCTTTATTGCGCTCTTCATATAGGCCCCATCTTTCATATCACTTCAACCGCCCCCCACAGGCCCCACATTGTTTAGGGAAGCAGGTATTCTGTTTCTCTTTCTTTTATTTTTTTTTTCATCATTTCATGTTATTTTTTTATAAGATAAATAGTCTCTTTCTTTTTCTTTCACTCTTATAATCTAATAACTAAGATAAAATGATAGGAAAAAAAAAGAGAGAAAGACAATGAAAGAACATAAACCCCATTATTTACTCGTACTCCCTCTCGTTCATTTTTATTATAAATCACTAATTAGTAATTTTTACAATTTAATAAAAATAAGTAAAGTATGCAAGTTATTTTAAAATTTAAGTGATTTGTAATATTATTTTTATTAACTACATCAAACTCAAATATCATATTAATTATCACTTTATTCCACTACCTTTATTAAATATAGAAAGACATGAAAAATAAATTTAATGCATGTTGAAAACTTACAAGTGCTGCTCCCTCTTATCTCTAGTCTTTATTACAAATATAAGACACCGGCAAATAAGAGTTCTTAGTCCTTTTTATAATCTACTTACATATTTCTAAAAAGTATCAAATACTTTTTTTTATGTCTGTCTATATTTCATAAGGGTAGTGAAAAAGAATAATAATTAAGATGGTACTAAAGTTTAGAGTAATTAGTAGGGTCAATATTACACGTTACTTATATTTTAAAACATATTTAACATTTTAACTGTTTTTATTAATTTACAAAACATTTTAATTTACATTTTATAATAAAAACCATAGGGAGTATATGTTCTTCAAAGTTTAGAAAATAAATTTACTTGAACTTATGAGAAAGGGAGCGAGAGATAAATCTCATCTTAGCTCCTTCGAGTCTTGCAAAATTAGGGCATGTCTCCTTTCCTTTCTAGTCATGTTTATTGATATTGAAATTAACATCAAAATAAGTAAAGGCCGAGGTCCTCCCATTAACCACAAAAAATATTTACGTTAATAATAGTTTGATAATATTTCGTAGGCAAACAATTTTTTTTTTGATAATATTTCTTCTGTTCTTAAATGCGTGATCTCCATAATAACAAATAATTGAATTTAGTAGATTAGGAAGTCAATTAAAATTAGTGAAAGACAATAAACGTGTAAGAAACATATTTTTTCCCAAATATAATTTTTGGCCAACTATTACAATTAATGCAAAGAATAAAAGTAATTAGGAGTATTGAAAAAAATGTATTACATATTTTGGACATCTCTCAAGTCTAATTTATAAAAAGAGCCAGATCTATTCAAAAAAAAAAATTGTAACTTATGAAAAGGTTGGAGAAAGAAATTTGTAGAGATTAAGAAAATTAGTCAAGTTAATTATCCGTAAAAAAATAGTCACTAATTTCTCTAAATACCCTTTTTGATGTATTTTGCATGGAAAACTACTCTTTTCTAATAAAACATTTTTAATATGTGTAGCCGTTTAGGAGAATTCAAGAGAAAATTGTAAATTTAAAAAATAAAATGGATCGAAGGTTTACATCTACAACCACCATCTAATCCATTAAGTAATTGTTATCAACCAAAACACGTATTTCCTTTTATCCTAATTATAATACTTAATTAATTTTTTTAGAGAATTTTAAAAAAGTCAATTATATTATTTTAAAGTATTAAAATTTATCATTTTTTTAAATTATTTTGTGTAATTTATAAATTAATATGTAATATAATAAAACACAATATATAATATGATTAAATAACTTATATTATTTTCTTAACTTTTTTTTTAAAAAATAACTAAATCTTATAATTAAGATTTGAAGTAATATATATTTTTACTAGAATAATTAAATTTCGACGAAAGAATAATTTGGCAGAATCTTCTATTAGCACAAGGACATCTATAACAAGTGTCAAGTGTTTCCTGGTTATGCGTTAAAAAGGGTTTAGCAAATTATGAAAATGGAGAACAAAATGGGCCATGGGAAGCGTAGAAAGGGAAGGAATGAATGTATTTTCATTGGACTTTGTCCCTTCTAACCATTTTTCCTCTGGGTTGGTAGGGTGGTTGGAAAAGAAAAGAACCCTAGGAATATTTATATATATGCTTTAATTATGATGATGATGATGATCGATTTCAGACTTTTAGAATAAGTCCTGAGAGCGCGCATATATATATATACACACACATATACATATTTGATGAAAAAGTCATGAGCATATATTAAAGCAGGATCATCATCATATTATTTTTAAGTTTATGATTATTTTCTTATGGAATTGAGTTGGGGAAGGCTTTTCCCAAAATTCTTAAAGAAATTATCTCTAAATGCAATATTGATGTTGTGGGTTTGCTTGAAATTAGAACAAGTGGTAATAGAATTGATAGAGTTGTTCACCCTTTGAGTTTTAATAATTGGTTGAGAGTAGAAGTTACAAGTTATGCCGGAGGAATATGGTTATTATGGAATAAATGAGATGTTTCAGTCGACTATCTCTAGTCTAATAATCAATTGCTTCATTGTAACATTAAATGTCGACACTCAGATGATATGCTTTTTGTTTATATTGTTTATGGAGAGCCAAGACCATAAAATAGAGGGAATTTATGAAGTGCCTTAAGCATGCTCACAGGATGTTCTCCATGGCCTTGGTTGGTGTTAGGTGATTTCAACACTGGTAGTGTTCCAAATATTCATTCAATGAGTCAATTTTGAAATTGCAAATGCCTGTAATTTACTTGAAGTGCCTGTTGTGGGTGACTTTTTCACATGGAGTCGTAAGGACATACATGAGTGATTAGACTGGGCCTTTTGCAACCAACTGGGGGAATCTTCTCATCGAGAATCTTTGGAGGCTTCAAAACAAGCTTTTGAATGAATATACCAAAATAGTGAATCAGGAAGAGCTATTGTGGTTTCAAAAGTCAAGATGCAATTTGTTACAACATGGTGATAAAAATACTCGCTTCTTTTATATGTTGGCCAACATAAAGTGTAGAAATCGTATTGAGGCCTTACAAAATGAAGACGAAAATTAGATTAGTGACCAGTCACCTTTCTGACAAATGGCATTGGATTATTTTAAGCAGCTTTATTCTTCTAGTTGTGATGTCCTTCCTATTGATTCATGGCCTAAAGAGTTTCCATCTCTCAACCCTCTCAAGCTTGAAGAGATTCAAAAAGACTTGTCAATCACTGAAATCAAGAATGCTGCATTTGAAATGGGGGCTTTTAAATCTCCTGACCCGGATGGGTTGCAATCTTACTTCTTTCAATCTCAATAGGAAATTTTTGGTCAAAAAGTGTGCGATTATATCTTATGTGCCTTTAGAGATCCTTCAAAAATCAAACACATGAATCAAACCAACATAATTCTAATCCCTAATATTGATAATCCAATCTCCTTAAAAGATTTCCGCCCCATTTCACTTTACAATATATGTTATAAGATCCTCAATTAAGTTTTGTCGAAAAGGCTGCACAATCACATGGACTTTTTGATTGACCAAACCCAATGCAATTTCATCAAGGGTAGGCAGAATGGTGACAATATCATCATAGCGTAAAAAATCATTCATTTCAGGTGTTCCAAGAAAAATGGCAAAGGATATGTGGCCATCAAGGTTGGTATAGAAAAATATTTCAATAACCTTAACTAGGGTTTCATTCAATTCAACCTCCGTTCACTGGACTTCAACAATCAATTCACTGATTTGATAATGCAATGTGTTTCATCTGCCATCATGAGTATTTGTTAGATTAGCACCCTTTCTAACTCCTTTTCCATAAAGAGAGGTGTCAGACAGGGAGATCCTTTAAGCCCTTATCTTTTTGTTATATGTATGGAAAGACTCAGTCAATTGATCAATCATCAAGTTGAGCATGGGATTTGGAAACCTTTTCGTATCAGCAATGGAGGCCCCAGTATCTCTCATCTTTTCTTTGCAGATGATCGCCTTCTATTTTGTGAGACGTCCTATGCTCAACTTCAAATTATTTGAAACATCATGAATTACTTTTACAATGTTTCAGGTCATAAAATCAATCTACTCAAATCTAAACTATTCATTTCTAGAAATGTTCATTCGAGTGAAGGTTTTTAGTTTAGTCAGATGCTTGGCATTCAATTATCCTCCGATCTAGGGAAATATCTTAGAGTTCCTCTCCTTCATAAGAAAGTCACCAATCTAACTTTTACTCCGCTAGTTTCAAGAGTGCAGCAAAAGCTTGTAAATTGGAAGGGAAGATTTCTTAGCATGGCAGGACATTCCGTCCTTATCAAATCAGTCCTATCTTCCCTTCCTTTCTACCAAATACAATCTCTATTGATTCTAAAAGGTGTCTTGAAGGTGATAGATAAGATCAACATGAATTTCTTTTGGAATCATGGTGATCAAGGAAGTAAAATCCATTTAATTGGTTAGGATAAAATTAAAAGAGAGAAGGATAAGTGAGGACTCAAATTTAAAGACATGCGTCAGCAGAATGAGGCATTTATTATGAAGCTTTGTTGAACTCTCATGACTAAGCACGAGTTTCTCTAGGTTCAATGCATTTGTAAGAAATACAAATGTGGTGACGGCCAGGTTACAAAGAAAAGAAATCAATTTGCAGTTTGGTCTGCTATAACGACGATTTGGGATTCATTTCGAAAACAATAAGGAGCAAAGTTAGAAATAGTCGTAACACCAATGCATGATGGGAATTATGATCCAAGTTTGAGCAGCCACTTTTCCACTATGTCGACAAGAATAACCATCTCCTGAACAATGATGACCTAATAGCTGATTTTGTGACTAACAATCATACATGGGATAAAAACAAATGGAGTCTCTTTTTTCCAACCTGGGTGGTTGATCTCATTTTGAAATCTCCTCCCCTGATACTTCTTAGCATGTGTTTGATTCCTTGTATTGGAGACCCTCTTTTGATGGCATGTTCTCCATCAAGACCGCCTACAAACTTCTAGTTGATTATACAAGCCAAGATCATGATCCACCTTGGAAAATTATATGGTGCTAGCCAATTTCTGAAAGAGCAAAATACTTCATTTGACAAATTTTTCTTGAGAGTCTTCTGACCAATTCTCTAAGAAAGAGCTGTAGCCAATTTGTGTCCTTTTGAGTGTCAAACATAAAAGTCTATCCTTCATACTTTGAGAGATTGTGAGATACCAAATTCTGTGTGGCTTTCACTTATTAGCCCTTTATACCAAACAGAAAAGTCTATCCTTCATACTTTAGTAGTAATTTGTAGGTTTTGCTACTTTGGAACACCTGGCATAATGCAGCCTCTTCATCCTTTCGTAGATGGCCTTGGTTAAAAGTTTTCAGACTCGTATACAAGACCATTAGGAAGAATAGATGCCGTCAAGCCTTTGAAGGAAGTAGCATCAGTCATCAGTCCCTTCTTCACCAGTGTAAATATTTACTGTTGGAGGAAGTGGAAGGGGGAAGACTTCATCATCAAGTCTTCAATCTTCCCAGTCATCTATAGGAGAGATGGTGTTCGCCAATTGAAGGATACATGAGGATAAATGTCGACAATTCTGTCAAATCTCATTGGAGAGCTACCACGAGAGGATTGATTCGTAATCATAGAGGACACTAGGTGAGGGGTTTTTTTACAAAACTTGAGAACTTGCTTACTAACTATGGCAGAGATCCCAACTATTTAGCCAGGTCTTAAAGTGTGTAAACATCTCGACTTTACAAACGTTCGCCTGTATTATGATTCCATTGAAGCCATCCATTCTTTAATGCTTGATGGTGGAACCTATCACCCACTCCAACATGAGATTGACGAAGTTAGATCTCTAATCTTTTCAAATTGGGATTTTCAGATCATTCATGCTCATAAAGATGTCATATGCGGACTTTTTGGCCAACATGACACACCACACGAACATGAAACTAACTTTAATGGATTCTCCCCAGCTCCATATTCAAATATAATGTTAATTGATCTCAGTTGAGATTGGATCTTCTTTATTCATTTATATCAGTTAGCGGGTTTATTGCCATTGTAATGCACCACAAGTGTAACACTTGCGACTTTGCTATAAAAAAAACAAAGAAAGTGGGCAATGCAATAGTTTGTACTATTCTTATTTTTAAAATTTTACTTTGCATGCATCTATGTTATCTAATACAAAAGCCTTAAGGAAAAAAATACAAAAGCCTATAATTAATCTTATAATTTATGAGTGATAAATACTCCCCCCATCCTAAATGTATAACATAGTTTCAGAGTGAATTTTAGCCTTAAATCTATTTTTTTCCATTTATTGTAGTTGATAATTTTTTAAAACTAACTTGTATTACTTATAAACTGATATATAATATAATATTACATAAAAATGTTTTAGAAAATCATGTCACATAAATTATACTCCCTTCGATCCTTAATATATATATATATAAAACTCTCTCTCTTAGGTAAGTTCTTAACATAAACAACTTTTTTTCGTGCATCTCAAATTTTTTACTACTTTTTTCCTTTTTTACCTCTATTAAATACATACATTTCTATTAATTATTCCCCACTTACGACTAATTTTCTTTCATTTAATCATTCAGTATCAATATTCTCTCATATTTTTATTCATTATCTCTTCTATACTCTATTCATAAATAGGGGCATATTTGAAAGAAACATGAAACTTTTGACATATTATTTATTTTTAAGTAATCTTAACCACTAATTCATTTTACGTAATCAAGAAAAAGTTGCTTATAAAAAGAATTGACATGATAATTAAGCAATTTAATTAGCTTCTGTAATTTTTTATAATTAGATAAATATGTCTCATATTAAATAAGAGAAGTAACATAATTTAGTTTATGTTTTTTCTAAAAAACATGAAAGTGCTCGAATAGGCTCTAGTAGATAAATCTAAGTAATTGATATCCAGTTGGAGTATATTAGGGAAAATGAAAAGATGATCTTGTGGTTGATTAGTAGTATTAGTCAAATATTTCAGCAATTCAAAAAAAGGTTGATGAAGAAGAATTGACTTGTAGCATTAATTGGGCAACTAGCCGGTAAGTGAAACAGAAGCACAGTAGTAGTAACAGTGGTATATGGTTGGCAAAAAAAAAAAAAAAAACACAGTGGTATACGGGACAACGTGGGAAGCTAATTAATTAATTTGAATACCACATGCACTTTTCAAGTTTTCATCATCAATTCACCAAAATAATTGGGCATGTATCAACTCTGTCAGACTTGTAGTAAGATTTTCTGGCTCATCCGATCCTTCTTGAGATTCTCTGGTTTTCTTTTCTTTTTAGACTTTTTTCTGTGGAAGATATTCATGGCTTTCTTTTATTATATATATACAGAATGATTGAATATCATTGAATTTTCTATTTCAACTAGAAGTATACCCATTCCCCCCCATTCGAATTACTCGATCAAGTACTATTTCCAAGGTAGTATAAGAAAGTTTTATTTTGGATTATTTATAAGTTACCTTATTTAATTTTTAATATGAATTTACTATTTTACCTTTTATTTATTACTGTATTAATTATTATTTTCTTGAATATATAAGACAGTTATTAAATTTTAAAGTATAGCTGACCGGATTTAATTTTAGTAAAACATGTTGAAAATAATTATTCTTTTTAGTTTTTAATATAAGAGTCGATTATATATATATATATATATTTTATTTTTTTTTTGAAATTTTTTTAAAAATTAAAGAAGTTAAATAAATTATATTAAAATATTTATAGCTATTATTTTTTTTAAAATCAAATTTATCAAACTAATGAATTGATATTCTATAATCTAATAATATATAACATTTTTTACAATTAAGTAATTTATCCAGTTTCTTTAATTTTTTTTAAAAGTTAATTAATTCTTATATTAAAAACTATAGGTAGTATTAGATATGACCGCATGAGTACAAGTTGAAATCAGTTTCCTACTCAGCCGCCAAAGGCCTTGTAGCTTAGTGGTAATGGTATCTCCCAAGTGGGAGGAGGTCACGGGTTCGATTCCGTCGTTGTAACTTCAGGCCATTAGTGCCTGCCTGAGCCTATGAGCTCCATTTAAAAAAAAAAAAGTTTCCTACTCAGCCTATCTATGCCATTCAGATTTGATATTTTTTTGAATTTTTTTAAAAAATTAATTTTAATAATAGAGTAACTAAAATAAAGATAATATTTTAATTAACGATTTTTTTTTAAAAATGACTTTTTTTAAAAAAAACTTTTCTTTTAAAAAAATCGAGTCCAAACAATCTAAATGGGCTGAACTCTCTTAAACGAGCAGGCAAAACTAATTTCACTACAAGTTATCTGGAACTAGAGCCGGTAATACGGGTTTTAACAGTGGGTCAAATCCGCCCAATCCGCCAGCCCGGCGGCAGTTATGAGTTTAAAAATATGGAGACCATTTTAATGCGGGTTTTTTAGGTTCGAACCCATATGGTCCTAACCCACGACGGGTTAGCCCATATGGTCTTTTTTTTTTTAAAAAAATATCTATAAAATGTCAAGACCTAATAGCCCAAAAGTAAGCTCAAAATCCTAACTTTTATGCATTCTCTAAATTTATTTGTAGGTTTGAACTTTAAACTTTTAAACTTAATTTGTATTTTATAATTTGTAAGTGGAAGTCGGCTCATTCCAAATTTCCAAGAAGTGGATTTATTATTTATTAGTTATTATCAGCTTTATATTTTTTTTTATGGTTTAGTTCTATAGGAAAAAAATTAACATATCTTTTTTTTTATTTTAAAAAAATAACATATCTTTTTTTTTAAAAAAAAGAAGTTTGAAAAAAGGGGGGAACGGGTTGGCCCGCCCAACCCGCTAACCCAACAGTTATGGGTTGGGTTGGCCAAATGTGAGCCCATATAAATACGAGTCTTTTAGGTTCGAAACCATATGGTCCCAACCTGTGATGGGCTAGCTCGAATCTAATGGTCCGGCCCATATTACCGGCTCTACCTGAAACTATCTCAACAGAATAAACATGGGGAAGTGGTTGACTTATAAATTTTGTTTGAAAATTATTTTTTATAACTTTAGCCCATATAAGAGTATACATGATAAACACTACTACTCCCCACGTCTTTTATTATAACCTTAAATTTTATAAACGAGCTTGGTTCTTTTTTTTATAAGTTATATTTGGAAATGTATGTCTAAATATTTAAGCATTTTTTAAATTTCACTTTCGATAAATTTTACTTCATCATTTAGGACTAGATATTTTGTTGAATGTCTCCAAAGGGACACCTGTTTTATTTCTATAACCCTATGAAAACAAAACACTTGATTCAAAGCGATGGATTTCAAAGCATTAGTTAATTCACTTTTTTACGTTCACCATGTGCACTCGAACACTTCCGTCCCATCAATCAAACAAACATGGGAGATCCATGGAAGATCTTCCCCACACTGCTTTCTTGATTCCTCTGTATTGCTTTGTGAATTGTGGTCTTTGGCAATTACGTGATAAGTGTGCGTTAACCAGTTTCATGCAAAGCACAAGACATTCAAGCTCACACCTCACTAATCTCAACGATGATTTGTGGACACAGTGCACGTTCTTGATGAAACGGAAGCAAGAATCATGACGACATTCAAAGCTCTGTATGATTGGTTTTCCTTTGTTCAATTCTTTGATTGCATTGAGAAGTTAGACGAATTTCATAAAAAGCAACGATTGATGGCTTTAGTCTCAGTAATCTCGAGTACCAAAGAGACCCAAACGTGAAATGTGAATAGATCGGATGAGACTGAAACAGGAGGGGTTTATCTTTTCTCTCTCTCGAAGAAACTCTGAACAAACTAGGTTTTTTGATCTAAAAGAGGTAAGTAAGTTGCTTAACTTTATGCATACACAAGCATGTGTGAGAGTTAGTGCCCTTCCTTTGGCATACATGATGTCTGTATTTGTGAGTGAGTTAACTAAAAAAGTGAGGCTACTCAAATTTGTTTAATTTGTTTGGCCCCTCTTTGCACGCCATGAGGGATGCTGCCATTTCTCTCTGCAATCAATTAAGCTCGTTATACTTGCTTAGTTGCTCAAACCCACAAGGTGTTTGATTAATCGTCAGATAGAGCCGTAGAGAGATTTTTGTCAGCAATTTCTGAGATTCTATTCTGCCACCATGTGGGTCTTGGGTTTAAATTTATCAAATCACTCCTCAAATGTGAAGAGTTCGGAAAATCTGTAACAGATAATTCTTCTTTCTTTCTTTATATCTTCCAAATCTAATGTTTTAACCTCAAAGTACTCTGGGATAAAATGTAACCCATATTGTCAAAGGAGAAACATTGATCATTACTTGTTCTTTACTTTGCCCCAATCGTTCACTAACATGCACAATAATTAATGCCTTAAATTGACTTGTTATTACCATGTGATATCATTAGTCTTCTGTTCTCACTTGAGTTCGACCACACTCAATGGGTTCAAGATCCTTCAACTTAACACTGCTAGAATATATCAATGACTGCTATTTATGTCTATTATATACAGTGTTTCTGCACTTGATCCCAGATTTAATACCTCTCCCTTATTAACAATTCGTAAAATATTATCCTGTTGACCATAGCTTATTCTGCACATCTCTGGTTGCAGTTCCTGAGAGAATCTCGGAAATCAGAGGGTGTGCACATGCTGATTCATCTGACTTCAAAAGCGTTAACAGAAAACTGCAGCTCAAGGCAACAACTTGGCATTGTTTATTGTCTGAGCTATCCAAGGATTTCTCTTTGTATGTATGTAAAAAATGATTAATACATTATTGATAGAAAATACTCACAATAAGGTGGAAACTTTTTAAATCTTGTATAACAAAATCAAGAAAAAGTAATTCACAGATAATGTGATAGGCAATATATAATTGTTCAAGGACATATCAAAATGAAATATATACACGGGAGACATATAGTACCCCTGGATGTGCGAATACTTCGTCATTAGCCATATGAAAAGTGTCACCAACTAGTATTAGCCTTGTAACCATGATTGATTTTAGGATATGAATTGTCTTGTAGCTTGCATTTCTTGAGCTGGCAACCTAAATTGAGCAATTATGAGCTTTTCAGATGCAGATTCTTTAGAAATTGTTGGGATCTGTCTTATCTGATTTGGTATCTAGTAGAAAATCATCACCTGTCGAACACACAAGTTTGAACAATAATGAGCAATAATTTCTGGGAATAAAATTCATAAATGACTGGATCATTTGAGACTAAACACCATGACTCTAATACCTGAAATATGAAGCAATACTGCCAGAAAAGTTTGATAGATCAATTTGTCTAATAGTTATAATTGTGCTTTCTCTATCCCTCTATTAATGGCTTAGAATCATTAAGGGGATAGCTTGTGAGCCATGTGGGCATGTCTCTATAAGACATTCTCCATATGCCATTGGAGCCCTTGTTACCATTGCTGGTTGGTACTATGTATTTGGTATAGGTCACTAATACTTTCTCAAAAATTTTTGCAAGAAATTACATTTCAGTGCTTAGATCTCTAGTTCTCAGGGGTACCTAACCCAAATATATTTGCTCGATTCCAGCCTAATTTGTCCGGTAGCTCAACAAGAATTGAAATTCCAAATCAATGTTTCAAGTTCCGCAATTAAGCTTGAACTAGTTAGTTTTTCTATCAAGGATCAAAGAATGCACAGTTGGGTAAAGATTTATGGATAGTTTTGTTATAACAAGTCATATTTCATTGATTTTGGAAATAGAAAAAGGCACAGTTACATCAAACTCAATTCAGATTTAGCTTTAAGTTAGGAAATTAGGATATTAAAGATTGAACTGTGCTAAGAACTTCATCATGAAACTAAGAAGCCATGTCAATTATTATTTCAACTCAAAAGTCTGAGCTTATCAATCCAAAATTTAAGCAAAATGAGCTATTCCTTCTTGATGTGCTTAGGAGAATTAAAATGGTAGTGGAATAATGTCAAATCTCACAGGTCAGAAGTCATGGTCCCCATGAGTCATGAGTCATGAGTCATGAGTCATGAGAGAGAGAGAGAGAGAGAGAGGAGTTCAATGCTTTGGCCAGTCTTATGCTTGCATCTTAGAAGATGGTCCTTGAGTAGAAGAAGTGTGAATTTGATGCCATCACTTTTCAGAGAATAGTGCTTCTTATCCTCTATCCTCACCTTGCATACTTTCTTCCTTGCAATTTGCAGCTAGCTGCCATATGGGGCCTGACCCTTGCCCTTACCTGTCTGCTAAGGATAGAAGTTATTGTGCATTAATGAAACAACTCCTGGCGGTGAGAGAGAGAAGCTGAAGATTTTTCCATCATTAGTGGGATGATACCCATAATTCAGTTCTCAACAATCTTTTCAATGCTTCTACCTCTACATTACATCAATCCTATTAGTCATGGTGGATAATGAGAACACTTTGAATTGTTTTGGATTTATGTGGTCATGGATAGCAGTTCAATTCTATCCCTTTCAAACTATTGAGTATATTAGGTTGTTTTATGTCCTTTATCTAGAGTGTAATTATTTGATCATAGGAAGACGAACCCTTAGTTTTTGTGATCAAAGGAGAGGCCTTTTAAAGAAGTCAAAAGTTAAAAAAAAAAAAAAAAGTGTCTCTGAAATGAGAACGCTTACAAGATCTACCCATTTTTTTAACCCACTTAGAAAATGCATTACAAGTTCCCAATATTATTAGAGGAACTAAATTTTAGAGTTAGAGGTGAGAAAATTGTACATGGTGGGGGAGACTAGGGGGACCCATTTACTTGATGAGAATAATAAATAACAAGGTGGGGTCCCACTTAGATATGGGAGGGGCAATTTCAGAGTTAATTCTTCACCAGTCACCACCTTCTCTGACAAAACCCTCAACCTAAAGTTTGGTCCTCTGCTTAGCTGTGAGAGGAAGATTATTGCCAGCAGCCACAGTACCTATTGCCAATGAGTGGTACAGTTAGATTGTCAAAGCTCCACATAGTACGTGAGATAATTTCACAACTGTGATAGTTTTAAGTTCCGTACACAATCAAGGTACTGAAAATAATTTTTTATTAAAGTTAAGTAATTTATTATTAAAAAGAGATTGTTTGGATAGGAAAAAAAAAGTCATTAGACTTATACAGAAAAAATAACTTTTTTTAGAATTAAATTTAAGTTACTTTTTAAAAAAGTTATTTCCTCCTACTCTTAATAAATCACTGTTTCTACCTTAATCCAAACACTAATAACTTTCAATAAATCACTTTTTTTATTTCAATTCAAATACAAATAACTTCTAACAAGTAACTTTTTTCTAAGTTACTTTTCATAAATTACTTATCATCAAAATCATTTCTACTCAAACGGGCTCTTAGTGTTAATCATACAAAGATCAATTTCAAATTTACAATGAAATAATGATTGTCCTTTCAAAACTTTCATAATGGTCAAGTTGTCTCTTGTATTGTTATCTCAACATAATGTGAATCAAACCCATGAAGAATAATATCAAATTTGCATTAGGAAAGCTCATCACAGTATGTAAGATAACTATAATTGACATTGTTAACCTCACACCGTCTATTTTTGCTCCTTTTCCTCTAAAGTTCTTTTCAGTTCTGCTACTTTGTGCTGCTTCACAATCTCTGTCAGGGCGTTAGAGGAGGCTCAGAGAGAAGGTGGTGCCAATTAATGAGTTGAAGGGGATGGAAGACAGAAATTTGAGAGGGGGACCACGTGATCATCACGTGCCTCCATTCCTTAGAAGAAACACATAACGCCCACCAAAGCACATTCTTCTTCACCCAAATCTATTTTCCTTTGTGATGCATGCCAGGTCTCTCAGAACTCGGAAGAGATTTACTAATCCATTCCCATGTGACATTGCACCAACTTTGAGATGTTATCTGAAAGAATTAGATAGTTGTAGGACCTTCTGAGTAAGGTCATGTTGGCTATGTCAATACTCAATCAATGGGACATTGATAAATTGTTGAACAGTTGATTTATAAATGATGAAAGAGCATATGGATTAGTTTTTTGGAAGTGATTTTACAATGTATAAAATAAATATATGAGAGTAGCTTTGTTTTAGTTTGTATGAAAATGCTTCTTTATGAAGCTAATCCTAACAAACTAATCTTATCATCTATTATTTATTGTTTAGTTTCAAGAAATTTCAATTTACAGTCACTAGCTACCATCACACCAACCTATGTTAGATTTCATCTTTAATAATACAAAGAAATTAAAGGCATGTAAAAATGAAAACGGGTGATTGCACAATTATATATGATCACTTGTACTCAAATCTATATTATTACAAACTCCTATGGAAGTGATTTAGAAGTGGAAGCAATCATGCAACTTGATATGACCGGCCATATCGCCATGCTCAAATCATAACTTGGCCTTGATTGAAATAAACAGAAGATTAAACTGAAGTGTTTTAATTTGACGATATGAAAGATCCTCCCGTTAAATTATCTCGACTGTTTAAAATATCAATATAACATATTTTGGTTCTTAGGTACTTAAATCAATGACGTATATTGTCTTGCATGATAGCCATCATTATAACAAGTACTAAACACATACACACACATAAAGAATAATTGTGAGTATGAACAATTTATGCAAGAAACATTATTTGTAGAGATAAGGTCCTTTTGATTTCCACCCTCTCTCTCTATATACATATGTTTTTTTAAGGGGCATTTTTCTTTAAAAATTTTAAAAAGAAAGCAATTTTGACCCTACCATTATCTCAATTAATTTTAACAGTTAGTTGTCTAAATATGCTGAACTAACGATCCATGTATCATCTACTTCATTTTTTTTAAGTTAAATTTGAAACTTTTGAGGAAATTTGTGCCTTAATAAAAATAACAGGATGAGATATGAACGGTGAGTTCAACATATTTAATCAACTAAAAGTCAAATTTAATTGAATTAACCGTTGGGGCAAAATTGAGCCTTAACTTTTTTTGTGTTGTTTTGGGTTTTGGCGAGAGGGATAAAGTTCGTTTCTTGATAATCATAACAGCGCAAAAATATGGATGCCCTACAGGCTCTGCTTTATCTTGAACGAACAATTGGGTGTGGGTGGACAAAAAAGGAGATTAATGGGGGGAGAAATAATGAGTTTATTCTCTCTGCTACGTCATTCAACCTTAATTTGATGATTAGAACTTTCTCTTTTCCCAATCACAAATCCTTAAATAGATAAAAAAGAAGTTAGGAGATCGAAGCACAACAACAACAACAACAAAGTAGAAAAAAAGGAATATATCTAACAAACATACATAATCAAATCAGTAACAATAAAGCCACGTCCCTCCCTTAATTTTAAAATTTGATAATGTAAGATAACCCATCCACCCACTAAGCATATGACAACAACATTATTCCCTTGTTCTTCTTCTTTTTCTTCATCATTGTTTCTGACAACTAAAGACTTCAAAAATAGAAAGAAAAAAAAAGACTACTTGGGTATTTTAAAACGTTAATGGAAGCTCTCTTTCTCTCACTCATTGGAAGAAGGAATAGTGAGATTTCAGGCTGCCTTCCACTGAAGAATATTAGGGGTGATGGTGATGATGATGAAGAGGAAGAGGATGAGGATGATATTTGTTTTGGTGTTTGTTGTTTCCCACTAAGAGTTGCCTCCTTTCACTTTCACTTTCACTTTCACTTTGGATTGCACGAATGGATTGTTCATTTTGTGGCAGACACTCCCTTTTCAACATTCCACTCGCAGTCGTCAGTCAACTCCACCATCATCATCTTCTTCCCCTCTCTTTTCTGAATTCTAAGAAGAAAGCACTACCCAAACGTGCATGGAAAAATTTACTCTCTGAAAAATCACGTCATCTTGATTTTATCGTCAGAATCTAGATAAAAATCATTAGCTAGTTCGGTTTTGTCTTGTACATGGCTGATATTTGGATTAATTTGGTTGGTGACATGATGGGAGGGGAGCTCAGTTGGCAGACCCAAGCCCTGGTGAAAGAACGACGGCCGTAATGATAACAATTCTAACGTTAGCAAAATTCTTTGTCGGATAAGTTTTGACCCGTGTGGATAAGTTTTGACCCGTGTGAATGGCTTCAGTACTCAATTTTTAAATTTCTAATAAGTTTTAAGTCATTAATAAGACTGTAGCTCATTTTCAAACTTTTCTATAAAATGGCCTGTCTAACAGTTATTTATTTATAATGTAATTTGTTTACTCAAATTTATTTCGTTCTATTAGTTTTTTAAAAGAATAGGACAAGAGAAAACTGCTAAAAATGCTCACATTACAAAATATTAATCAAAAGTACTCTAAATTTGTTTAAAGACCCAATTGCAATCAATCTTTAGCCGTATGAAAAACAAAAAAACATTTACATATGGTTGAAAATTTGTTGCCTATGACTAAATAAGAGTTGCATTCACTGAAGATGAATAGCACCCCCTAATAACGTAAGTCCTCATCAATGTTGAATTTTAGATATATGTCTATGTTGACGATGTCTTACTATCAAAATTATTTAAACCAATTGATAAAATATACCTTACCTTTTATATATATATATATAAAATTCAATGTATGATGATTCCATGTTGGATATATTTCATTTCTCTGATTCATTTTGATAAAAGAAAATTTGCAATTGGGGATTTTTTTTAGAAATTTTTCCATGAGATAATTGATTTCATTATTATTATTATTACTATTACTATTATTACTATTATCTTGTTTATGCACATGGAAAGGGCGAAGACCACCACATCGGGCGTAAATGTGGGAGAACACAATGTTGAATATTTGTTTTTATTAGTCCAATATTGAATGTGAGAACCAAGGTCACACAAACGAGTAACAAAATATAAGCGATGAAGGCCACAAAGGCCCAACTGGCATTGGGTTTATTACTCAGCCCCAAATTTTAAAATTTGAAAACCCAAACTAGGTTTTAATTTCATACTCCTTCTTAATATAGGATTTATTTATCTAATTTAATTAAATTAAAGAAATTATTTAAAGCCTTTAATAGGATATCCTTTTTCTTAAAATATCTTAATCATCTTCTTGAATTCCTTCTATATCTCCTTTATTTGCTTATGATTGAGAGAATATCACTATGAGTAAATTACAATAAAAAATTGATAAATAAAAAAAATACATATAATATTTTTTGTCAGTACCATTGAAGGCAGGTGCTAACTGTTAAGCGGGCTTGATCCGCTAGCGTCACTTTCTCTGTCCTTGACGGTGCTCGGTGGGCAAGTGACGTTTTCATTGTGTGCTGTTAAATGCATCTTAGCCGTCCATTTGATCATCTAACAATCTATCCCGTCACCTGAATAATGGATCCTCGTATGCATGGATGGGCTACTCTCCACCGTTCATTGAATGGACGCATTCGATTTTGCCACGTCATGAATGCTCCTCATGCATGTTTGCTGTCGGCAATTCTGATTTTCTTGTGACTACTTCATTTTCGCATTTGGCGCCTGTTATTATGTCCGTTGAATGGGGCTTTTTGCTACGTATTATTCTATGGTCTGAATTTTGCCTCTTCACATTGGGATATATACTTTTTGCAACTTTATTCTATCAGTAAATTTCATTTATGGAGGTTTCATTTTCGTAGGGTCATGACTCATGAGGCATCTGTCATGGTTCCCCAAGTACTGGAAGGCTACTTCAAATTAAAGGTTCAAAACAATGGCCTATATAAAGCTTACAACCCTCTAATTCTAATGCTTAGCTTCTGGGACGATATATTAGTGCTCTCATCAAGAAGCGACTGGATAGAAATGACTAGTTTATGAATTATAAGAGTTCTGGTAGGAGGAAATGGCCAACATACTGAAGTTTTGAGTGAAGTGTCGTTCTATGGAAACATTGGGGCGTTGGCTCTTGAGGGGTTGTAGTGTCATGAGTCCTACATTTAAAAACAGATAATCTTGAAGCAAAGGTCTTATAAAGCCATAGGCCTGCTTTCAAATTCTGATAGTAGTAACTACTCTCTTTAGCTTGGATTCTAACTATATGAGTTATGCAATGTGTTTATTTTAGTATTAAATATAAGACATCAATATATTCTATCTTTTAAATTTATAATTTTTTTTTAAAATATCTCTATTAATTGCATATATGAAAGGGTTTCATAGGAATATACTTTTTGCAATTTTCTAGGATATATTGGCATTTATTTTCGGATGTGTCATTTTCGTAGGATCATGTCCCATGAGACATCTGTCATGACTCATGAGTCCTCAAGCCATGTGAGGGCCACCTCAATGGTTCAAAACTAGTTTTCGACTCTAATTCCAACTCTTAGCTTTTGAGACATTATATTAATCAGTACTTTCATCAAGAAGTGACCAAATAAACATTACTATCTACAGAGGGTTTTAAGCTAAAATCTAAATGAAGTTCTAAGTGAAGTGTAGTTATGTGGGGTCGTTGGGACGTTGCCTCTTGGAGTGTAGCTTCTCTCTTTGTCTTTTCCCCTTCTTGGCCCTTTAAAACCATTAGATTAAATATCCAATGGTCCAAACTTATATTTTATAAGTTCAGACCATTAGATATTTGATCCAATAGTCTTGGAGGGCCAAGAACAAGGAGAGAAGTCAAAGGGTGCCTCTTGAGGGACTGCAGTGTCATAGGTTCTACATTTAAAAGATTATAGGGAAAATTTCAATTAGCCGCAAGGATTTGACATAATTTTAGTCAACTTTCAAAACTTTTTGAAATTTCACTACACTCCCTTAGGTTAAAATAAAATTAAATGTTAGGGTGGACAGACAATGATGTCTTTATTTGTCTTGTGAATTTTCATATTTGTCTTATAAATGATCAAAATGTTGTTAATTTTCTAAGTTCTTTTGAATCACTTATTTGTCTTGTGAGTTTCCATAACTATATTGTAAATAGCCAAAATGCTTTTAATTCCCATGTTCTTTTAAATTCTTTTATTTGTCTTAGAAATGTTCAAATATCTTTATATGTCTTGTAAATACGTTTATGGAAAAAAAAAAAAAGAAAAGAAGGGAATTATTGTCTTTTCACTCATAAAATTTAATTTTATTTTGACTCATGGGGTATAGTGAAGTTTCAAAAACTTCTGTGGTTTACTGAAATTATGTCATATCCATGGGGTTCAATGAAATTTTCCATAGATTAAATATCTTAAATTAGGGGTCTTATGTGGCCTCGGGGTCTCAAATTTTAATAACTACTATCTCGGGTTATTAGTATAAGATCTATTCTTCAATCCTATATATAAGAGTTACGCAATGCGTTTATTTTGGACTTAAATATAAAAACTTGATACACTATCTTCCAAATTTATAATTTTTCTTCAAAAGTATATCTACTAATTGCATATATAAGGAGAGTTTTCATCGAATGTTCCAATGCACATTAATAAATAGGTTGTTTAAATCAATACACATTTATTAGAAATAACTGACTCAACCAATTTTTTTAATATTCACAAATTAATTATCTAGCTCTTACATTAAATACTTCAAGTAACAATGATATTATATTAAGTACAACATGCAATACTTTCTAGATTCTCCTGAGGATTTGTGTTGTTACAGCATCCCACAATTTGAAGTTGAGGTGGCTGCTTCTAAAATTAAGGCTGCCAATTGCCATTATTTCTGGGGAAAGCTAGGGAGTGGTGTGTGCAAGCTTGCATTCAAAGTGAAGAGACACATACGTAAAGTAAAGGCTAATAAGCAAAGTGGGAAGAAAGAAACAAAAGGCCAACTCAAATTAATGTTTGCCATTTATATTGCCTCCCCAAAATAACACAACACTTCTCAATCTTCCTTTATTTCCTCCCTAGTCGGTGCACTGTCTCCACAAATCCACAGTTTCATTCCCTTTCAAGTTTCAATCTCACTCACAACTCATAACTATCCTAAAGCTACAAATTGACCCTTGTCAACAACAACCCCACAAAGCTAACAAATTAAATACCCCTAGCTTCTTCCCCACTTGTTCATCATTACTGAGCATAGTTTCAGAGAAACTCAGAGAAAACAATGGAGGAAGAAGATGTGAGGGTAGGAGCGAACAGGTATGGAGAAAGGCAGCCAATAGGTTTAGCAGCTCAGAGCCAAGATGGGAAAGATTACACAGAGCCACCAGCTGCACCATTGTTTGAAGCTGGTGAGCTTTCTTCATGGTCTTTCTACAGAGCATGCATTGCTGAGTTTGTGGCCACTTTCTTGTTCCTATACGTCACCGTTTTGACTGTCATTGGTGTGGCTAAATCTCCCTCTAAGTGCTCCACTGTTGGCACTCAAGGCATTGCTTGGGCTTTTGGTGGCATGATCTTCGCTCTCGTCTACACCACTGCCGGTATCTCAGGTACATATTAGTTTTGTCTTTCTATCACAATAAGTTAAAGTCAATTTGACAAGACTTCCCTTAATATTATATACCTTCAATAACACGCTATGGAACATGAAAAATGAACTATGTTATGGGTGGGTGCAGGAGGGCACATAAATCCGGCGGTGACGTTTGGGCTGTTTCTGGCGAGGAAGGTGTCTCTGACAAGGACATTGATGTACATAATAATGCAGTGCTTGGGTGCCATAGCCGGAGCCGCCGTGGTTAAGGGGTTTCAGCCACATACCTATGAGAGACTTGGTGGTGCTGCTAACACCCTCAATTCTGGATACTCTAAAAGCTCAGGCCTTGGAGCTGAGATCCTTGGCACTTTTGTTCTTGTTTATACTGTCTTCTCTGCTACTGATGCCAAACGAAATGCCAGAGATTCCCATGTTCCTGTAAGCCACATATCTATATCTATATAATACCTCCGGTACTTAATATAGGAGTTAAGTGAATTTTCTGGGTAGATTAAAAAAATAAAATAAATTACTTAATTATAATATACATTTTGTATTATTATATTATATATATTGTTAGACATTTAGTTTGGAGAAAAACCATAAATTTAAATACTTTAACCTAACTTCTCCGACAAAATATTCTTTGCTAGTTTACCAACCATCGTTAGTCTTAATAGAAGAGGCTTTGTTTGCTTATTCACAAAGTCTTGAATATGAGTCTAGGTGAATGTTAAAAAACATCTTTAGAAGAGCTACTTGCTATTAGACCTGACAATATTCGAAGTTAACACAGTATATAAGTAAAGATTCTAGTTTTATAAGAAATTATAATTAACTGAAACTTGTGTGTGAAACTCATGTAGGTGTTGGCACCACTGCCTATAGGGTTTGCAGTGTTTGTGGTGCATTTGGCTACAATTCCTGTGACAGGCACAGGTATTAACCCAGCCAGAAGTCTTGGTGCTGCTCTTATCTTCAACAAGCACCAAGCTTGGCATAACCATGTGAGTCTTCTTCCTATACCTTTCTTTTCTTTTTTTGCTTTTGGATTTCATTCCCCAAAAGAAAAAGACCTGTAAATACGTGTAATTCCCATTTGTAATCATTAATTAACGTGAAAATCAGAGTTAATAATTTTGTTGTTGTGGTGAACTTGTAGTGGATATTCTGGGTTGGGCCTCTCATAGGGGCAGCTCTTGCAGCTTTGTACCACCAGATAGTGATAAGGGCAATCCCCTTCAAGACCAACTGATGCTTCATATCAGCCAACCGATCCTTAACCATTATAATTACAGCTTTTTTAATTTATGATAGATATATATATATATATATATGTCTTCTACTGTACTATGGGTTTAATTTCATTCTCCATTTAACATCTTTACTGTACTTATTGGTAATATAATGCCGGAGATATATTATAACTGCTCCAGTATCCTGTAATTGTATAAGTTTTCGTCCCATTGAATAATATTCATATGATATAATATATATATATATATATATATATGAACACAATATCTGTTTGCATTGAAACTTCCTTGTTTTTGAAGGCGGAATGATTCTTTTCATTGAATTGCCAAAAATAAGGAAAGAGACGACTGAGAATTTATTTGATTTTTGAACGAAGAGAACCGTGAGGGAAAGAAAATGAGATAATATAGTCAAGAGAATTAATGTATATAACCTATTTTTATTTTAATGCTATTCTGCGTAATAAGGGAGCCACTGGAGAGTAGAGAGATATGGAGAGCTTTGAATATAATTATAGACTATTAGACAAATTGTGATTCAAGTCTTTGTCATGACTCATGACAATCCAATTACCATTTGTGATAGTTAGTGAGCAATTTATAAAGGTTAAAACAATTGCTAAATAATGTGAAACAAACCTTATGTAAAGCAAAATTTTATTAAAGTTGGCAGAAGCCAAATGCCTCTTTGTATAGTTTAATTATAATTTTAACGAACGCATCTCGGTGTTCATCCATGTCTATCACACACACTATGAATGTTCATTACGAATTAAAATTACATATCATCACCTAATCTGTTTTGTTTTGTTCTTTTAGTAATTATTTAGTTTAAAATCATGCTAATTTCTGTCTTCGTCTGAGATAAAAAATCATTTTGTACTCCGTGAAACCTTGTCAACTCTTGACAACTCTAAGAGCCTTGTAAAAACAATATTCTGACTTCCGACCCAGAAGCTTTTCACAGTTTCCCCTTCATCTTCTTCCAAGAAGGCACCAAAGAGTTTTTCCTATTAGAGAGCACGACGGTCATTGTTTCAATTCAGTGCCATTTTTTTAAAAATAAAAGTACTACATTAACTGTACTCTTAAAATTGTTCAAGAACCGATAAAAAACCATCAACTAATCATTACATTACACGTACCTTGATCTAAAATGATTAACATCTTTAATAAATTCGCTATACACAAACAATGGACAAAGATAGCTTATATCGTTAAAGATGAAAGAATGAAGTTTGTCCATGTCAACCTTCTACTACAAATACATATATTGTTAAGGTTCCAGACAGATTTTCCATTGTTGGGTTGTGTTCCTTGTGTGTCCGGTGCCTGCAAACCTCCGATACATACAAGAATTCCCAGAATATTTTGAAAAACGTAGTCTGAACAAATTTTCCACAAGAATTTTCTGGTGCATGCTCAATGTATATAGCTGAAATGGGGATTCTGCAAATAATAGATTCAGGAGCTGTCCTAATGGAAAAGTTGCATCAATTAAGAATCAAGAAAGGATAATTGTGGCAGTAAATATATTTGAATTTAGGTCCAATTCCTGTACCTGTTTGTCAGTTGGCACCACGTGTGCCAGATGAAGAGTCTGATAGAGGTAAATAAATTTGACTGGCATTCTTCTTAATCCCATCCTTCACCTGATTATCTTCTTCAACTTACTCCTGGCAAAAACAACTTTTTTATTCCGTCATCTAAAATAGTACAATTAGCATCGGGTTCATTAGATAATAGTAAGAGAAGTACCTTATATTAGCTTTGTTCTTTAATACAAGATCTAGTCAGTAGTACGCTGGACGTAGTATTAACTCTCATTTGTGTGAAAACGTCGGTACATTGCAAGACCCCAGTAGACACAATAAACAAAAGTTTAAAAATTCACACCTACATCTACGTATCCTTCACCTATTTATATTAATAGAGGGGTACATCTAATTCCCTAAATAACCTTGTCCCTATTTCCTTAACTATGCTTGACCCCTTTAATTCCCATATGACACACCTTGTCTTCTCAATGAAGTGGGCTTCGTCCATCCATGTCTATGGTGGATCGGCTCGTCTTCTAATTATAGGAACCACCGCATCAGCATCTGAACACCGTAAATGCAATGTGTACCAGTAAATTGACACTATTAAGTGAAAAGTTATTTCAAAAAATAATCTATATTTATTTAAAATTTATACTACTTAAAAGTGGAATCATCAGATTATGATTCAAAATGGGAAGCACTACCAACGTGATCAATGCATTCTCTATAATGATTCATACCAAACGGTCTTCTTTCCCTAGATCATTAATTTGCTATTACAAGAGTATTAAGACATATTACCATCCAGACGAGAAGCTTGAGTATTAAGTATCATCTATTGCATGTACAAGCAACAATGAGGATTCAGATTTTACATGTGAGCCCCTATTGTAATTACTAATTACGCAATCTACAGTACCCAAAGAATTTCTCCCATTCAAATGACGGCGCATTTAATTTTGAAGGATTGGAGGCAAAACAGAACATGGGTAGATTGACCTGAAATTGCTACATTAATATAGTACAATGGACGAAACATAGAATCATGACCAAACTATCAGGAAGGAGATGAAACAAACCAGCTAGGTTGAGCCTGAATTAGACCTTCTCCTCATTCATCTTTCTTACATTAGGATCTAACAGAACAATACTAATGAAAGGCCAGTGGATATTGAAAAAATAAGCAGGAACTTGGCAGGACAAAACCATAAAAGTGGCCTTCCCACTAAATTCAGATATAAGCTCAGCACACTAAAATTTACTACGTCAAAGATATTGCAACAACATAAGTATGAAAATCATGGGGAAAAAAATCTATGCCTTTTCATGAGATAAAGTGCTCCTTTGTTATCCAACTGCCAGAAATGGGAGCTCTCGTAATTCTCAAAATGGGATATAGGCAACCTGAAAAAAAAAAAACCAGAATAGAAGAACTAAGCAGATAAATGACATTACTAGACGAGAACAAAAAATTTCATGATCGAGATGCCAGCCAGAACAGAACAAAAAATATATATATGGGACAATAAGGTATTAAAGATACTTCATTAGAAGAAGACAAAACAAATACAACATTAAGGAAAATAACCAGCCAGTACTGGAAGACATTAATTCAAGAAAACAGTGAGCTTAGCACTGAAAATTTGTAGAGATTAAAGGAGAGGAAAAGAAAGACAGTATGAAATTCTTAAATATAAAAATCACACTTTCAGAGTTTGAACCACTCAGCATATATATATAGCAATCAACCTTCTATCCCAAGTTACCTTCAGGAGCTGGCATGTTCTTCCAATTTCTGATTACTTGCATTAGGTGAAGAGAGACCAGCTTCAACGTCCGGAGTCTAAAAATTAATAAAATCATGCATGAATTTGTAACTAGTAATTACAGGACAAAGTTAGGCATATCTCCTAATACACCAAATTTCTCCCCACAGAGAATACAGGCCAGACTACATTAAATTCCAAAAACTGACCAACTTGAAAAACAATTGCGTCAGTATCATTTATTTGAGTTCCTTCATATTCTGTAAATTTACAAATCAATTAAAACCGCCCCAAAAACTAGGAGAAACAATCATGGATTACTTCTTTAATTTAAGAGCATGCAAAAGAAACACGATTATTAACAAGGGACTACTTGGACAACAGATAGAGACCAGGGACTAATCACTAAGTCTGTCATGACTACAATTAAGAAATTTAAGACGCCCGTCTAACACAGCAGCAGCAAACAAGAAGACGCCTCATTTTCCATTAACTGACTTAGCAATGCTATGTAAATCAACCAAAGGAATTATTTATGTGCATTACTAGCCTCTGCTGGAAATTTCCAGTCTACGTACTCCACATGCACACACCACTTGCATCAACTATCAAAAACATCAGAAAGTCCCACCTTAAAAGCACGTTCTCTAGAAAATGTGTTGGCTTTTTGCAGTTCACTGGATTCAAGATTGACTGCATCCCACAGAAAACCATTTTCATGATCAAGAGAGAGCTTGTCAAATTCTTGGCCAACAGCTCCGCATTGAGGCTCCATATGTGCCACATATTTCGCTGTAATTTGAAGCACTAAAATGCATTTAGACCTTTTGTATGGCTTAAATGAATGTCGTATCAAAAAGTCATAATCAAACAGGAGCAAAAAAAATTGGAATTAAGAGAAGGAAGTTAAATTCAGCGCTAAAGATTTGTTAATGATTGGCACAAACCAAATTTATGCATGAACAAGCATTCACATGGCCATCTTTGTCACAGGTAAAAACCTTCATGCCCCAAATTACAGGACAATTATTTAACTCTTGAACCAATAATTTTTTTTCATTACCAATAAGTTCTACTATATAGCCTAAAGCAGAGTTTGCCAGATACATGATTAAAACAGGATGTAGAGCAACCTTCAATAATTAATGAACTTTCACTCAAATGACTCAATTACAAACATATTCTCAACTTGAACACACTCCACATAGTGATAAGTGCTTCAATAGTTGCTATGTCACAAGTTACGAAGGTAAACAATATTCAGAACTGTTCCACACATATATCTGGTGGGAAATGGGCATTTTCAGACTCCTCAAATAACCAGGAAATCCTCCTCAGATATCCTAGAAACCACTATAACAAACCATATCCCACCTGGGGCACGGCAAGAATATCTCCCACCAATATTTATATCAGTAAAATTACAACAGACCAAAAAAAACTAAGATTGGTTAATATGAAAATCCAAATATATTCAATAAGAAATTATTTTTACCTGCTAATCTGTGAAGGGCATTCTCAGCAGCCTGCTGTTGAGCATCTATCTTTGTTCTACCCATTCCGATACCGACTATTTCCCCAGTGAAAAGCACCTAAACCATGGCACCAAGCAATAAAAAATTTGACACAAAACACCAAATAAACCTTTCAACATAGGTTTAAATTGAACAAAAACATAAGAGAAAACCCAAGATTATTACACGCTCAAGACTCAAGAGTAACCCAATACAATGGCTAAACTTTTGAATATTAGGTCATAAAATTTGAAGAAAAATTCAAGATTCCTGCATTTGATACGTGATAACAAATATGGAGATTCTTTTCCCATACATTTTGATCAAATTTCTAATGAAAAGGTCTCAAGAGTATTGGGGATATTGAGATGTCGACTCACCACCCTTAGGTTGAAGATACCAACAGGACAGTATATAGTATGGAGGATAAAAAGTAGACAAAAGTGGTATGGCTACAAATACTAAAGACATAGTCCAAATTTGCAAGGCATGTTAGGAGGAGACAAGGCCAAGTCAAAAATAAAGCATTACATGCAACAAAGAATTTCACATCTAATTTGAATCTTAATTAAAAAATATTTTTCTTTTATTCTTCAGGAAACTGGGAACAAAATAAATATTACTTGAGAAGCTATGAAGAAAACACAGAAATTATGTATTTAACAGTTGTGGATAATTCATAATAAATGCTTAATGAAAAACCAAGCAAATGTCTAAAGAAACTAAACAAAATGAATGAAGCAACTACGTAGGTAAAACGAAAATTGTAAAAATCTTGGTATTACATGATAAGAAGAATGATGTACATTAGTCTTCACTTCATATCATGATCAAATTCAGTAGTTTAAACAAATGATAATAAACTACTCCATAATGATGTCTCGAACTCATAACTTTAAGCCAAGAGAAACGTAATATGAGTATGCTACCACATAAGATGGATAGAATCACCACAGAACTTTCACAAACCTCCACTGAAAACTGCAAGTCTTTGCTGGTGCTCACAATAGATCTAAATTCAACCTATAAAAAAAAAACAGAAACACATGAAGAATCAGGGAAATCAAAAGCAAAAAATCTCCTATTCACATGCTGAAATCATGTGTACCTTGGAACTACACCGCCTCCCAATTTCTTGCAGCACTCCTATTGATAGAGAAGGTAAAAAGTTCAATTTTCCAGCTCCACTTTGAATTTCCTTGCCATTAGAAGATAAATGATTCTGACATGAACCATCATCTGCAAAAAGATTATAACATCACCTGGATGCATTGCTAGAGTCTTTTAAAATCGAGATTGTCTAAAATAAAAAATCAGAATCCCTAAGGACCAATACTAACATTATATTGCTGCTGCTGCTATTATTATTATTGAAGAAAGGGCATAAATTATGAGGGCTAAAGGATTTGAGATAGAAACAGGATAGTTGCTGCAATAACTTTGTATGATCTAAATCAAATAAAAAACAATGAAACAGCAATCATTCTAGAACCCAAAGATAATCTCAAATAAGCCTAATATATACTTTCTTACTTGCAGCTAAAAATGGACCCCGGCCATTCTTACCAAACTAGGATGCATTAATATGTGCCAAAAATAAAATTAAAAAGAAAAGAAAAAGGGGTAAAGTACATGGCCAATGTAGAACCACAAAAAGCTAGGTTTATGTTCAGCAGACAAGTTGCCAACTCAGGTTGGCAAACACGGCAAACGCACAATGCAATGTAAACTCAGACTGAAATCACAAGTTATTGAGTTTGCTGTCACAAATTCACTTAAGATCAAGAATCCAACAACCTTGGTAACACAGTTGTTACTAGTTGGACTTGGTTTATGTAGCTCAACAAAATGCTTGAACAGAATTAAAACAATGCCGACGCACACTGGCTGTGATTGGTTTTAAGGAAAAATAATAGTGACGGGGAAAGGATAAGGAGGAAAGAGCATGATGGGATGCCAAAAGCAGAAGATGGTAGGCGCATCAGAATGTATTAAGATGAATATAAAAGCAATACCTGCTGGCTGACAATGAGAAGGAAGATTTTGTCTCTGTGCATCACGTACAGAACTTGGCTGCATATAAGCAAGCAACATTCAATTAGAGGATTTTGACGTACTCCAAGAAGCATCCAAAACTCAAAAGGGGAAGCAACCATGTTCTATGGCAAACCTCTCCATTTCTTAGTGATGATTGTGAGAACAAATTAGCAGGAGTTGACAATGGCATAATAGGAGAAAAGAACTTCTGCTGAGCCTGATACTTATCAAACTTAGCTATGTTAGCTTCTTTAATAGATACAGAAGGAGGATCATTTGCTTGAGCTTTGCTGCCCATATGATCCTCCACAACAAGTCCTATTCTTGGCTGCATTGGTGACAGAACTGCTTGATTGAGTGGCCTTGAAATGAGGGGAGGTTCACCAGAGCCTTGATTTTTTGTATTCAGGTCAAGCTTCTTGGTCAAAAGTCCTCTTTTCATGCCATTGTCGCAATCAACAGAGAACCCATCATGCCTGACTGGATGCCCAAGTAAACCAGGCTCTGAGAAAATATTGGAAAATGGATTATGAGAGATTGAATATTTTCAAACCAGAAACAGACATTAACAACATATGAAGTTCCATACTCGGAGAAGGCATTGGGTTTCTTGAAGATCCAGGGGAAATAACACCAGTAGTTGGTCCAGAGATTTCAGGTCTGAACATAACATTTTTGGCCCTAGATCCAGTATCTGAGCCAACAGAAGGCCTTTCATCCTTAAAAGAATCACACAAAAAATCTGTCAGCAAATGGTTTGTACTCATAAAGATAACAAGTTCTCCCCAACAAGAAATTCACAAAAGAAGTTTCTCAGAAAGTTTCAAGTCATGCTGTTAAACCAGAGACAGAGACCATATATGGGAAAACATGAAAACTTACATATTGTTTCAATCTGCGTTCAACTTCTGCAGCATAAATTCCTTCACTAATGGGAGTGACAAAACTATTGTTTGGCACAAAACCAGCATCCTGCCATTAAGTGAGAATCAATTAGAGCAATGGATAAACGGGCACTTAGCACCAGCCACAGGTGATACTGCATAACCACAAATTGTTAGCTATCATCAATGAATTACAAATCACATTATGTTCCAAGAAGTTACCTCAGACATCAAGTAGTTGCTCACATCCACAGGGTGAGGTAAGCTTTCAACATCATCTTCATAGAAGACTTCAGAAATTCTTTGTAATAGATTATCATCAAATTCTCTGACACAAGGACATGACAAATTATAGGCACTGAGGGAAGGAAATAACTGAGGGATTTTAAGTTTTCAACATTTGAGTTTGTAACTTACTTGAAGAAATAACCTCTGACATTGCATGCAACATTTCTTGCTACACATAGAACTGGAACAATATTGGATCTCTGATAAAGCCATAGAGGAAGTATTGGTAATTCTCTTAAAAAGACAAAAGTTAAGAAAATGTATGCTTGTGTGGGTGATAATAAACAATAACTCAATACCTCTGCCAAAGGGGCATAATAAGGAGTAAATGCGGGAACCACATGAACCCTGGGCTGGTCCCTGTCTTCCCAAACCTTTGACCGGTCATCAACCACCATTGCCATTCTTGGATGGCACATACTATTCTGGAAGACTTCTAGCAAAGATTTTCTGGAGCTGGAGCCTGCAAATTTCTCCATAAAAATGAATAAATTTCATTACCATACACAAGTTTCGGCATCCTCCCCTCAAAAAGGGCATGAAAATGAGACTGAGGAATCAATTATGAACCACAACCGCAAAAAAATGTGGGTGTTATAAAAGTGAGTAACACGGCAGAGTGATGCAAATTAGGTTGAAGAATGAATTTACCACCTGGTAAACGACCAGGTCATATGGCAAATAAAACCCAAAAAAGTGCTGAACATTATTGCAGCAAATTAAATGCCACTTTTTAATTGCAAAAAGTAACTTCATAATGTCTGAATATACCAAGAATTATGAAGGTCAAAATACACATTGTATAGAAAACATGCCTGACTTGACACAAATCACACGATCAAGAAGGTGCTTTGAATTTATAAGATGTGCTGCAGGGTCAAGAAGCCTCCACATTTCCAAGGCATAATCCCTTTCAGCCATAGTACAGACATAAACTTCAAACCTTTTGCGCCCACTTGCAGTTAAATAGCATTTTAAATCCTCCCAAGCAGGTCGTAACCTCACAAGCACGCTGGTATCGCCAATCTATGCACAAAGACAACAGGGAATACCAAAATGTCAAAAACCCTTGGGCAAAAAAAGCTTCCAAACAAATATATCAATTTCCTGACAATATTATTAGATAAATTCCTATGCTGGAAAAACAAATTTTACATTTATATATCTAGTTTACCAGGAAAGAAGGGGGGAAACATCAAACTATTTGCAATAGCCCATAAAAAATTAAACATGGCATTCTACGTAAATCTATGGTTGTGTCTATATTACAATGAGAAGACAGCAACAAAATAACCCTTGCAGCATAAACCAATACAGAATACTGAAAACCAGAAGGAGAACTGGAGAAGAGGAGGTCAATCAACAAGGGAATCAAGAGTAGACACTTCCGTTAGCCACTAAAATTAATGAACTCATATAAGCTTTGTTAGAATATTAGTGACAGTTGTGAAGCACGAGTTTGGTCGTGTGGCCGATTAAATACTGCCATATTTGGCTCTATCTCGCTTAATCTTTAACTTTTACACTTCCCTCAGTATCAGAATTTCCTTTCTTCCATGAATCAGAAATTGTGAGTCTGAGGACATCGAGCTGCATGGTCAGTCATTGCTCATCTCAAGCTTCGTCTCTCCAGGGAGATTTCCTAATTATTACTGAAAAAAGTCCCCAGACTAACACTTGCTGCTCATAAATGATGATTAAAATAAATTCAATTAAATTATAACCTCCGGATTGATGCGAGTGAGAACTATATTCTTTTCTTGCAATCTAATGACGGGACGAACAACTTTCCCATGGCTATCAGACAATGGTGGGACCTCCTCCGGTTGAACCTTGAATATCTTGCCATTATCGACTACGCAGTCATTTTCTACGTACTGCTTCAACAGCTTACGGTCATCCATGTAACGTTTAATTTCAGCTGATATCCCTGACATTCGCAGGGGATCAGTCTCACGGGCAAGCCAACCTCGCAGAGTCTCAACTCTATCTTCAAATGATTTCATGGTGTTTGCAACGATAAGGGTTTCGTCCAAATCAAATACAATCGCGAGGCACCTCTGGTTCAGCATCCTTAAACATGCAGTGTATAGACCTACAGGAACAGAGTAGCACCAGAAGCACGGAAACTTCTTCCTCCTACTGGGCATGGCCACCATGTGAATTTCTTCATCCCCAACCAATGCCACTGCCGTCTGTGTTCCCAAAGCAAAATCTTAATTAGAAACTGAGATAAACAGGTTTGTTCCAAAGCAATAGTTAAGAAATAAATAGTTAGGTCCGTCACGTTTACACAATAGTTTTAGGAACATCCTATAGATTTTGGAATAGATTTTTTAAAATAATTTTTTTAAAAAAAATTTAAATTCAGATAAAGTGTGAGTGATTGAATCATAATAACTTTTACAAATTTTAAAGTAATTACATGAAAGAAGCTTTGTTGCAGTTTATCTAAAATATAGTTTTATAATTAAAAAAAAAATTAATTCTAAAATTTATAATTTAAAACCTAACTTTTGATCAAACCAAATCATTCATAGTTTCAAACCCATGGTGCCAAGGCCATTAGTGTCAGAGATGCTGAAAGCCAAAATTTAGTTCAACATATCAACTTATTGCCATAAGCAATCAAACAGCACCATTTAATGAAAGGCCAAACATTTAAGAGGGTAAAAAAGATAAAACTAAATGCATTTTGGGTGAGACCTTCAATTCGTAAAAGCATGAGGCATGAAGATCGATCAAATCGGGTTGTTCAACAGGCAGTGAGGACTCAAGCTTGCATCGAACTGAGAATGAAGAAATAGTTTGTAGAACTGAAAGAGGAGGACATCGCTCACTCCTGGGCGATAAGTGGTGGATACGTATCTCGTTTGGGAGGTGGAAATTCTGGTCTGAAACAGGAATAACATCCAACTCTCCCAATCGCAATTCCCCGTGAAAAAACACAGATTTGAAACCTAATCGACTCATCTACACAAATTAGTAAAAATCAAAACGATTTTCAGCTTCTTCTTCCGCCAGTTCCCACGCTTCTTCGTTACTCCCCCACACTCCCTCCCCGGACGTTCGGATTCAAACACTGGTGCTCACCCCGTACTTACAGGCAACAAGAAGGGAATCGCCAAGTGGATTTTGTATGAAATTACCTAAATGCCCGTATCTCTGGCACGAGCGGAGCGCCTACCTCATCCGAGAGAAGGGTGCATAATACATTACATAAGCGGGAAAAAACTCCGAACACGTGGCACATCATGCACCGTTTCTTAATTACTATTACTACTTATAAAATAGTCGTTTGGTCTTATATAAAAGATTTTTTTTTCTATTTGTAAAACATATAATTTACCTATTTTATGGATGAACAAGTTTATCTTCAATTTATTACTATTTTAATTTTATTTTTATTTGATATCATATATTAATAGCGTGTTCAATTATATATCATCCTTGTTATTTGGGGATAGGATAATCTCTTCCCAAACAATTTGGGACAGGTCAAAATTATTACATGGATTGGACAGGATGGTACATAGGATGGGCTT
>JBAGKO010000003.1:18729869-18740902 GCA_037177275.1 Acacia concinna | reverse complement strand
GTAGCACGACTTCTGAAATCGTGCTACTGTAGCACGATTTGTGGTGTTATATTTGGCTAAATATTTTTGAAACTGTAACATTTCGTTAAATAATTTTATTATTTATTATATATTATTAAAAAAACCCCGAAAATATTGTCTTAGAAGATATTATACATTTCTCTCTCTATTTACTACTATTAGATGTAACAGTAGTTAATTATTCTTCATCTGTATTTTGCTCTTTTCTTTGTAGCATTTGTTATTGAATTAATAATGTACTTGATATTTGGCCTTTTTATATATAAAAAAACTTTAATTTTTTATTTTTATTTTTGTGTATTAACGGTGTTTTGATGGGTTTAAAACTCTCTCCTATCTCATAAGAGTTAACTTCTATTCATAAATAGCTACTGAAAGTATATGAAAATCTGGTTTAAATATATTTTAAATCTAAATTATTTAAATTATTTAAATTCAACAATAATTTTTCAGTTTATTAAAATTAAAAAATAAATTTCTATAAAATTTACATATGAAAGTTACTAAATATAATTAAATCCAAAAGCTAGCATAACTTTAAGGAGTAAATCAACACAATTTTATATGTCATAAATACAAGTTGAACTTAGGAGTTAAAATAAGGTTAATTTACAATTTTCATGAGTTTAAGAATAAATTAACAAAATTTTATAAATTAAAAAAATGTGAAAAATAAACGGTAAACTCAAGTAGTCAATTCGCTAGTTTGATAATAAGACCCATAAGTAGTGTAGGACCCATCCATATTTTACTGAATGTAGAGATTGTATTTAGGGTTCAATCTTGAACATAATTGCTTCTAATATAAGAATACACCTGCTGAAAGAAAAAACTGGAGAGAGAATCATTTATCGTTGTAGTCTTTGTCCTGAGTTCACTTGCAAAAGATATATTTTGCCCTGAATACAATTCCATTTACAATTATTTATGAATGTTTTCTACTTTTATCTTTATTTAATTGTTGATGGAAAAAGAAAGAGAGAGGAAAGAGATAAATGACTTGCAAATGTAATGAGATAGAAAATTTTAATAAGGGTAAACTTAAATATTTTAATCAGTTGAAGGCATATATGAAGGAAAACTGATAAAAAAATATTGTCAAAATATGTAAAAGATAAATAAGTGTGGTGGTGAATTTTAATAATTTTAAATTGACTAATTTAAAATTTTGAAATGTTGACAATTATGTGAAATTACAAGTGTCATTACTTGTTTTTTTTAATCTCTAAAACCCCTTGCATGCAGTCGGCGACATGTCATCAGAGCTCCGGTGTCCTTGCTAGCTGCCTAATATATATTTTTTAAATTGTTATGCAAAAATTATCAATATAAATATTTAAGTTGTTAATAGTGATACTAAAACTATAAATGAGATATTTGTTAAATATTTTCTAATAACTTTAATCTATAGAGGTCTTTTTTATTTTTTATATTTCTTTAAATAAAAGTTGTCAATATTGATATTTAAGTTGTTAATATTGATACTAAAATTATAAACGGCTATTTGTTGAAAAATATTGGATTGCTTAAGTTGTATGATTATTTATAATTCAATTATCTATATTAACAACTCATAGGAATTTTTTATTTAAAAAAATTAAAAAGAAGGGTGTTTATGTAATTTCACAGTTTGGTTAATATTTCAAAATTCTAAATCAATCAATTTAAAATTAGCAAAATTCACCAACCTTATTTATCTTTTATTTTTCTATCAGTTGTTCTTTATTTAATGACTTCACTATAATTTAATCTTGAGTATTTTTTTTTTTTTTGGACTGAATGTGAGGAGTTCTTTTGAATCATCCATGGAGTCGTAAAAAATTAAAATAAAAAAAGAAAGCAGAATGTATAGCATCAAGAACTTCATAGTCCATATTTCTTATTCATGTACCATAATTACAAAAATCATATATAATCCACACACAAATGCCTTATAACTGAACTCTCTAATGTACATAAATCAGCTCAAATCATCGCTCTGTAACAATAAAAGTATACAACATCGTATATAAAACGAATCATCATCAATCAACGTATACACATATCAGAGTAGAAATTAAGCGATCTAGTTCTTCAAAATCGCTAGCATTGAGATGATAACGGAGGCGCCGATGAGGGCGACGGAGCTGGAAACAGATCCGGCAGCTCCGACCTCGGGAACCGGCGCTGGCGAGGGCGAGAGAGGGTGAGAGAGGGAGAAAGCTTGAGAAAATCTGAGAAGATACCGGAGAACACAGCAAGTTCGAAAGAAGAGAGATTGCAACGATATGAGAGTGTAGACTTGGGGAGGGAGCGTCTTATATAGAAAGAGAAGGCGCGTGAGCCAAGACAGGTGGCAAGAGAGGAAGCGCGTGATTGTTAACCGAGTCATTTCGTCTGCTTCGTTTCTTCTTCGTGTCTGCCAGTGGTCTATTTAGCGTGGAGTGCCCGATCATCGCCTCCTTTTTTTTTCTTGGACCAAGATAGTCTCTTTATTTTATTTTATTTTATTTTCTGACTGAATCGCCTCTTCATTTTGAAAGAATATATAGTACCATACTTTTTATTTCTTAATGTGAAAGGGTTTGCAATTGTTAAATTCATTTCTATACACTCATTTCTATCTTTTTTTGTTATAACTAACTTTTTTTTCATGGAAACAAACTAGTGGTTGATATTAATTAAAAATAATGATTGTGTCAAAAATATTATGTATTTTTAAATAGGTCCCTATGTATAAAAGAGAGTATGAGAGATAATGAATATAAAATATATAAGAGAGAATGAGTAGAAAAATAAGAGAGAATGTGAAATAAATGATTATATAAAAGAGAATTAGTAGTGAGTAAGGAATAATTATTATAAATGTATCTATTTAATAGGGATATAAACTGAAAAATAAATTTAAATTTTGAGACAACAAAATGAGGTTGTTTATATTAAAGAATAAATATAAGAAAGAGAAAGTTATTTATAAAAAGAAGCGAATAGAGTATTTTCTAATGAAAAATTAACCGATTATATTATGCCCACATTACATTATTTTATTATGTGTATGAATGATTTAGCTATTAAAATAGTGTCTCTAAAGATTTTAATATTGTCTCTAATCCTAAATATAAGATTTATTTGAATTTTTTTGAAAAAATAAAAAAGCTAAATAAATTATTTTAAAGTGCTTACTTCTATAATTTTTTTCTCTAAATTAGTTAATCTGATTTATAAATTAATATATAATATAATAATAAATAATATATACTGTCATTCAACTGTATTTTATATTTAACATCTATAATATTATGATGAATTGTCTAATGTATAAATTATAAAGTTGTTGGCAAAAAAAAAACCTGTAAAGTAGTTACACCACCCTGGCCTGCACATCGCCCAAGCAAAGGGCTTTGAGTATTTAGGTCCACTATTATATACCAAAACAGATATATGCAACACGCTCACACATGTATTATAAGCTTATAACACATTAGCGTGTGCTACACATGCTACTTTTTGCTAAAATAAAAATAGTTATAAAAATACTAAATTTGTTATAAATTTTAATATTACCTTTATTAACCACAATTCCCCGCAAAACTCCAACACCACGTTACTTTGCATACTCTCACCACATCATTAACTATGTGCATATAAAAAAAAATAATATTCATTGAAACTATCAAGATGTGCTAGGGAAAAAAAGAAAATTTCTCATAAAAAGCACACAAAAAAAAAACTTTAAAAGGGATCAAGTAGAGTACATACTCATTCCGGTAGTTATAATAGGGTGGGTACTTCCAACTAATTTTCACATATAAAATAAAATGACACCTAAACTGTTGAACTATATTTGCCCTAAGTTGATAATATATTTTTTTCCTAATTTTATCCTTCTTTAAATGATGAGCATCAATTAATAACATGGGTAGGAAAGAGAAAGGTAGAATGTGGAAGAGAGACAGGAAGAAAAGATAAAAGCATAGGTTGGCAGAAATAAGTTGACCTGTGTGTAAGAACTAACATGTGTTGCTGTTGCCATTGAATGGGAGGATGTTCTGGTGTGGTGGTTGTTATTCTCATTCTTAATTTTCTCAAAATGAATACGCCGCTTTCTTGCTAGCCTTTTTATATGGAGTATCATCACCGACTATTCTGGAAACAACAATAATTACCGCCTGCTTTATTTTTAAATGCATAATTTATTCAATATAGGATTATCATTCAACTTTAGCCAGGTAATTCATTTGTGTGGGTGCTGACTCATAACAGCTCTGTCTAGCAGCTTCTAAATCCAGTGTTTTAACAATAGATAAATGGGTTACTTGTTTAATGGAAAATGTCTATTTTTACCATCGAAATAATTACATAAAAGCGTCGGGTATCGGAAGTTTTTCAAAGAGTATTTTCACTCTGCAAGTAATCAAAGTATAACAAATTTGGCCTGACTATTAGATAATATTAAGTTTGATCATTAATGATACGTGGCACTCTGCATAAAAGTCAATAAGCCACCTCATCACTTATTATTGCACCTCAAAGAATTAAAAAAAGGCACACTCCTTTTCCCAAAAACAAAAAAACAAAATGCTTCTATCATCTTCTTCCTTCCTACCAAACTCCGCCATGCCTGAAGAGTTGCGGCCAAATGAAGTTGTTCAACGGTGACAAAAATTAGAAGAGGGGAGGAGGAGGGGAGAAGTAAGAAGAACAATATCCAAAGATCAAAATCAAAGCAACATCCAAAAAATAAAAAATCATGTCAACATCAAAAAATCACATAACAACACCCTAAGAGGAAGAATCGAGAGTTCAACAAATCCAGAATCAAGAGACAAAATTTAAAATCAAAAGAATCAAAATCTAGAATCAACCAAAGAATCAACCAGATTAAGCCAACCGAAATTATATAACAAATTCATGAAACCCATAAGCAAAATTCAAATAAAACCCAATTTTTTTTTAAAAAAATACATCTCTTCACCATCTTAGGGATTCAAGCACAATCAGAGGGGAGAGAAAATAATTTTTTGGGGAATATTGTTTGAATATTAGGGATAAACCTTTAGAAGGAGCATGATATAGCTTGTAGCACCTCTACTCAATCACATTCTTAGTTCTCTGGTTCAAGATGATGGTGAAGCTACTTCTAAAGCATGACTCTAGCCCTCTCGATCACTTGATCATTTCAGCTCATGGCGTCGCTCTTCTCACGATCGATGGCTCCACTAAAGGTCTAGTAGCCGGAGCCATGGATGATGAAGAGGAGGGAGCGACAATGGCTGGGTTAAGCATCAATGTGAAGTGAAGAATAAAAAATCAATCCTAGGTGCTGCGTCTATTGAGAAGGAGAGTGTGTGGCTTTTTTTCCAAAAAATAATAATAATTCAAGTGTTATATTAAGTGCCATGTGTGACTATGAGGTGGTGATGAAGTGGCTTATTGAACGCCATATGAAATGTGCGTGTCATTTAACAGTCAAACTTCATATTGAGTAACAATTAGGGCAAATTTGCTACACTTTAGTTACTTCTGTGACAAAAATACTCATAAAAAAACTTATAAATACCTGGCGTTCCTGGGTGGTTACTTTTGGAGCAAAAATGAACAATTTCTCCTTGTTTAATTATAAGTGTAGTCATTCTACTCTTTATATTATTAAATCTCCTTTATTTTCTAGGGTGAATTCCACTTAAATTCCATTAAATTTGCAAAACCCAAAAATGTATGTTAACATTTCAAAAAGACATCAATGTACCATGGACCAAATTGGATTTTTTAATTTTTCTGCAGTGAAAAGTGGTACGGAAACTAGCGAATTCAATTACTCTTATGGGTAATCACATTACTCTTATAGCAAAAAATCCCCTCTCTCCTCTGTTTTTCAAATTTGCTAAAGTGAAAAATTATCAACAAACTAGCGAATTCCATTACTCTCATAGGTAATCACATTACTCAACTTGCGAAAATCCCCTCTCTCCTCTATCATGGGCATATTTCTCTCTCCTCTATCACTATGCATCAATCAGTGTCAATGTTAGATGAATAGTGTTATCAGAGGGAGAGAGAAAAACATACATTAGAAATTTATAGCGAATTCCATTACTCTTATGGATAATCTCATTACTCTTATAGCGAAAATCATGCTACTGTTCACATCCGAAATTTGAAAACTCAAATTCCTCCTTTTACCCTTGTGGGTTTTGCATATCCATGTACAAGTTGTTCATGGCGTGAATGACTGTACAAATCGTTCACGTGAACGACTTCTTACGTTCACCCTATTTTCTGCTGCAGTGTACTCTTCTTTTTTCTTTCTTCACAGGCTTTTGTCACTTCAAATAATTTGAAGTTTGTAAAATGTGATACACCTTGTGTATAAATAGGCTACGATTAAGGTATGCATATTCACTTCCTTCTTCTACGCCTTCTCCCTTTTTGTTTTTAGCTTCCTTCTTCATATTCACTTCATTCTTCAGCTTCCTTATTCAGCTTCCTTTACTTCTTTATTCGTGTGTCTGTCGTCCCTCCTTCCAACCTCCTTCTCCATTCTTCACTTGTTTTGTTTTTTGTTTTACTTACTTTGGGCTGGTGTTTAGAAGTTTAGGATTCCTATAATTATAGTAAGTAATGTTATATATAATTCTTTGAGTTGTGTAGTTTGAAATATTTTTTATGATCTTACTAACTATAGTGTTGCTATTTATTTTATTTGTAGGCGTTCTGCTGAGGAAGTTGAAAGATCAAATAGGAGCCTTTTATTTAACTGTAAGTATACTGTGTTATTATTATTATTATGAAGTGTAAGATGTGAATATTTTAAGTTCAACTGTATTATTCTCTTTTGAATATGTGATTTTTTTTTCAGTTCTAAGTATGTTATTTTGTCTATATGAAATTTGCGCAATGATATATAGAAAGAACTTTTGAATTTTATTATTATATAAAGAAGTAGCATGTGATATAGTTCATACAAAGTCAATTGTATTGAACATGATAAACTTTTAACATTGTCTGTAAAATTCAATGTCTTTATTTATATTTTATGGTACCAAAAGGAATACATACTTTAGAAAAACATGTTTACTCATTCATAATGAAATGAAATTTAGAAATACAAAGAACTCGTTCTTGTTTGTGCCTTTTGTTTGTTTAAAAAATAGTTTTATGCTGTTATTAGGTGTTTAGTCTAGCACCTATATTCTACCCACTTTATCCCTAGAAATAGAAAATAATACACATATTGTAGTTAGAAAAATTTAGAAGCCTGTTTGAATGAAAACATTAGAGATTATTAGGTGGAAATATTTTGTAAGGTAAGAAATTTTTTTTTCCAAATAATGTTTTAGTCCTTATATACTTAATATTTGTAAATGAAAGATTTCAAATATATAATGTCACAATAGAATAAATACTACAATTTTATGAAAATCACAAGTACTAAATATTAATTCAAAATACTGTCCCAAGGTGTTAAAATAATTTAATTTCATAATAAAACAGTAAGTTGGAAAATTTTAAGATTGTAGAACCTATAAATCAAATAATACAATTAAGAAAGTAAATATTTATTGAAATAATAATTCAAGATACTTGTAAACTTTCAAAATACTAGTACTAATAGTTTTAGTTTTTTTAAAAAAAATGAAGTAATGCATAATGAACATATTATTTGGACTGTTGATATAAATGGATGATTTTGTGTCAATTTGTTCTCGGTCGATTAATAACTTGTAATGCATTAATTAGGAAAAATAATGGAGGGTAGAAAGGAGATCGTGTGTGTATTTGTAAATAGACAAATTTGTGATGGGCCTTCCGGTGTAACATTTGAGTGTGATAGCGTGAAAGTAATAAAAGTTGACCTAAATATAAGTTTGGACAAATTAAAGTAAGTGATTGGTAGGAAGTTACAACTTGGTCTCAATCAAATTGTGACAAACCTAGTATATATATATCCTACATGATTAAATCTGCCATACTATCGGCGATATAATTTAGAAGAAGATGCGGATGTAGAAGAAATGTGGGAAATGACTCGAACATTACCAACTTACATAAAATGTGCGGAGTTGTATGCCAACATATATGATTTACCATATGATGGCAATGTTGAGTCACAACAAATGATGAATTTTAGTGGAAATATGCTTTCATCAAGTAGCAATGACATTAAAGTAATGCAGCAGGGACCCATGTTTACGAATGAGGAGCAACATTTCCACTCATTTGAGCCTCCCATAAGGAGTGACACCAATAGAACAACATCTCCTCTACCTTATGAAGAAGACATTGTTGATGAGGATGATGATGAATATGCTTTCTTGAATGGTGCCAATGAAGACGATGATGAAGATAGTGATGATAACCATGAAGTGAGAAATGACCACAACGATATTGCCTTCTTGTCACAAATTCATGATGAGTCACATGCCACACAAGTTCGGCCATTTAGAAGCATATCTAAATTTTAGCAACAATGAAGAGTTGTTTATTGGACAGATGTTCAACGACATCCCAGTTCTAAAACGTGCAATCAAGCTATACTCTGTTCGAGTACATCATACATTTAGGGTATATGTTAGCTGCAAAAAGTATGAAGAATATCGATGTATACACTATAGAGACAGTTGCAATTGGAGAGTCAGGGCTTGTAGGAAAGAACATAAAAACTTATGGGAGATCACAAAATACAATGATCCCCACGCATGCTTGAACACATCCTTGACTCAAGACCATCTAAAGTTGGACACCAATGTGATAGCATCTTGTATTGTGGCTATGGTGATTGACAAGCCATATGTGAAAGTGTCACAAATAATTGAGCGAATGCAAGGGATGTTTGGATATGTTGTGTCATACATGAAAGTGTGAAAGGCAAAACAACTAGCTATAGCTACTGTTTTTTGGAATTGGGAGAGTTCATATTCCTTATTGCTAAGGTGGTTAGCTACAGTTGAAAACTTTATGCATGGGTCATTTGTTAAATTTTCCAATAAACAAAGCAGTGAACTTGATTCAAAGGGTCAACCAATTGAAGTGTTCCATCATGTGTTTTGGGCATTTAAACCATGCATAGATGCATTTTTGTACCTAAAGCCAATCATACAAGTTGATGGAACATTCTTGTACGGAAAATATAAGAGTACATTGCTTATGGCGATATCACAAGACAACGACCGAAATATTATTCCACTTGCATTTGTGATAGTTGAAGGAGAAACAAGAGATGCAGTGGACATATGCTTAATTTTATATAGACATAAATCAATTTTATCCGTTGTTTCCAATTCCCAAGTTGGATGGCAACCACCACAAATGCATCATGTTTTTTGTTTACAACACATGGCTTCAAATCTTCGCATAGCACATGGAACAAATTGGTTGAAAGAGAAGTTTATAAATATCGATGAGATTTTCATGCCAATCTTCAAGATATTAGCGTATGATTATATTAACATACTTAACACAGTAATTATTATTTGTGGGGTATGCATATGAACGTCATATGGTAGACTCCCAATTAGCAGAGATTGTATTGCATCATGCACCTACGGCTCGATGGATTGGAGAAATCCCAAGAGAGAAATGGTCATGTGCATATGACATCGACGGTTGACGGCTCAGGCACATGACAACCAACCTTGCGAAGTGCATGAACAATGTATTTAAAGGTATTCGGAGTCTACCAATATGTGGTCTAGTCAAGGCAATGATGTATAGAGTTAATAACTATTTTTTGAAATGATCTCACCAAGTGTAAGCACAAATTGCGGTTGGCCAAGTCTTTTCAGAGACACTAACAAAGAAGTTGGACATAGTGACTCAAAACGCATCCGCATGTGTTGTCCATCAATTTGACAGAAGAGCAATAATGCTTGAAGTTGTTGAGCCATTCAATGTCCTATCCCGGCAATTTGGGAGGTGTTGCAAGGTGAACTTAACTTAAAGAAAATGTGAATGTGGAGAGTTTCAAGCGGAACAATTTCCATTCATGCATGTTGATGCTGCTTGTGCACGAGTAGGCATTGACCATTTACAATACGTCCATCAAGTGTTTAGGTTGGAAACCATGAAAATAGCATATGATAATTAGTTTCAGCCTATAGGTGATGTGATGTATTGGCCACAAATAATTTGTCCTACTTTGATACCTTATCCAACAACTGTAAGAGAAAAAGGTCGTCCTCAATCAAGTTGCATATGGAATGAGATGGACTAGACCACATCCAATGAACCAAACAGATGTGGCTTATGTTGACAAACTAGTCATAATCGTTGTACTTGTCCGCAAAATTCAAATGTTAGACAATAAATGACGTATTTTACTTGCAAACAGTTTATAACTATTATGACAATATTATGTTCTATATCATTTTGTATGTGCTTTCAATTGCTCTAATATTATATCCAAATATTTTGTGATCGTGCTTTCAATAGCTTAGCTATGTCTATATTTTTTCCATTAATCCATGTAGAGATGTTATACAATGACACACCATCAGTGAGACATCATTAATCCAGGGCCAGAAGATCCGTCTTGCTGTACTTACAAGGCCAACATATTTTCGAATGTGTGTGAAATGAAAATGTGAGTACAATGTCTTAACTACCTATCATAAATTACTTATAAATGTTGTTGACTCTTTTCAATTGTTAATTGTAGTTTATTAGGATTATGTAAACTTGACGCGTAATGCATACAACTCGAATGGCTGCCCTGCCACCTCAAATCATTGATATCTTAGACAAGCAGGCTTTTACAGAGCTGTATAACTAGGAACATTCAATTACAATTGATATTTAGTCTCCGCTCTTATTGAACGGTGGCGCCCTGAAATGCATACCTTTCACACCACCTGTGGAGAGTGTAAAATAACATTGCAGGATGTATCCATACAATTGGGTCTTCCACTCTTCCGTGTGCAGGGCTCAATGTTATTGGAAAGACCGACATAAATTGGTTTAATCTTTGCGAGTAGTTGTTAGGTATTAGACCACCTAAAGATAAACTACGTGGCCAACAACTAAAAATAAGTTGG
>JBAGKO010000003.1:18715710-18729603 GCA_037177275.1 Acacia concinna | reverse complement strand
TTATGGATGAACAAGTTTATCTTCAATTTATTACTATTTTAGTTTTATTTTTATTTGATATCATATATTAATAGGGTGTTCAATTATATATCATCCTTGTTATTTGAGGATAAGATAATCTCGCCCCAAACAATTTGGGACATGTCAAAATTATTATATGGATTGGACAGGACGGTATATAGGATGGACTTTGTCCTATCCCAACCTTTTGTCCCATCCCAAATCATTTTCTTATTATTTTAATTAACATATATAACATACTAACATTTATATTTTTTACCAGAAAATATAATATTTTTATTAAACATATAACTAATATATTTTTAAATAGGTATTATTTATATATGGAATGATGTTATCATATAATTTTTTTTAGATATATATTATCATATATCAAGTTTATTTTTAACATAAAAACTTTATTAAATATAACTAATATACTTTTTATATAAATATTAGTTATATAGAATAATATCTTTATATAATATTTTTAGCAAGAAAAAAGTCCTAAAAAATATAAACGGAATGTCCTATTACAATACCGATTCCGATGTCATCCCAATCACGGTAGGAACAGGACGGAACATGGAACAATTTTGTTGTAGCGGTTTTTTTACGGGATGAGACACGGAATAGGTCTATTACGTCTCATCCCATAAACACCCTATATATTAAATAGCAATAGAGTTTAAAATTTGTTGAATTTAATGATAGAGTTAATAAGATTTGAGGATTTCGTAAACACTGTTAGAAATAACCTACAAAATTCATAAGTGTTATGGGATATTTATGCCCCACCTGCCTTATTGTTCGAACCAAGTCTTTAATCTTGCTTTACTTTTTTGGCAAGATGATTTAGTATCATGTCTAGACTTATCAATAAGATATTACATTCACATTGAAATCATCATATAAAATTTTTTTTGCCAGGCAAAATCATTATATAATTTAATTAATATATTTAGCATACAATTAATATATGACATAAAATTTATAAAATAATATAAAATTTATAAATCATCTAATTTGTCTTAAACTCTAACTAGATATTCTAAGGGAAGGAGAAGCCCAAGAAAATTTTCATAAGTTAGATTTAAAAATATTGAGAAGTGGGTTTAAGAGTTTTAATTAATTTTTCTCTCTCTTTTTATCTTATATTTTCTCATCGTTACAATTTCACAACTCCACCTTTTCAATTTTTTAAAATCCAACTAACAAAAAAAATTGCTCCCCTCCATTTCCCTAAAAAACCACCATACTAAATTGCCCCTTTTTGAAAAGCACAAAATGATATTAAACAATGGTAAATAGTTTTACAGAAAACCAAATGTAACTGAATAAACATAATCCTGGCTGTTTGGCTGGTAATAAAATTAACTTTTTTAAGTTACTTTAATTAGATGTTAAGTAACTTATAAAAAAAATGTGCTTGGTCATGACAACTTATATAAGTAGCTTTTTAAAAAAAGTAACTTATTTCTATAAGTTATTTTTAATGACTTGTTGAAAAAAGTAATTTCTCCTACTTTTTTTTGATACATGATGAAAGTTAAGAAACAAACAGAAACAAAATGTTATTGCTAACTCGGTTCCATGTGAATCAACTTAGTGTCAAGTTTATCTACTAAGTAGAATTTAAACTCCATATTGAGTGCTCTTTTCGCAAGGTTATTTGCAACCAGGTTTAGATTCCTTGGGATGTGACAAATCTCTACCTGTCAACTACACTCCACTAAGCTTTGAATCTCCAACACCAAGCTTCGTTGCATATGTAATTCGGTACGTAATTTCTCCTACTCTCAATAAGTTATTTTTTTATCTCAATCTGAACATAAGTCACTTTTTCTACCCCCAATAAGTTACTTCTTCTACCTCAATCCTAACACAAATAACTTTTGATAAGAAACTTTTTTTCTAAAGTTACTTCTTATAAATTACTTATCATCAAAAGTTACTTTTATCACCCCCAATCCAAACGGCCCAACGTGTGATATTGTTTGAGGCATTGGGGGAAAACTAATAAAGCCTTTGTCACACGTAACAATTAATTTATGTGCGGGCATACAAGAGCTAGAGACCTATAATAGAGCTACTTGAAGACAAAATGGCATTTTTGGAGAGAGTCGGGAATTCGGGTTGAGCCCGAGCCTGTCAATAATTTAGCACCTAAAAATGGAGTCGGGCCTAAATGGGTTGGCCCTATAGAGTCGCGAGTTTAAGTGGACTAGCCCTGTACGGCCACGGGCTGGCTTGTTTAGGCCCGTTTGTATTTTAAAAAAAAAATATTTGACATGAGATGATAGTGATTATGATGAATACGGAGAAGATGAAATGGATAATATTATTCATATTGTTTAGTATGTAGTTTATAGTTTACATCTTTATCTAGTTATTTATTTGATTGATAACATTAGTTTTTAGACTTTGTGTATGTAGTTTTTATTTTGATAAACATAGATCATGTTTAATGTTTTAATTTGGTTTTAATAAATAAAGAGAACAATTTTTTAATTATATTTGAGGAAGTTCAAATATTATGCAAACTATAAGAAAAAAAAGAAAAACTAATAACATATTGAAAAATGAGAATGTTGAATCTCTATCTCTTGAAGATATAGATGGAGAAAAAATTCAAAAAACTGATAATGTTATTCCTATAATTTAATACTAAGTTTATAGTGTGTGACTTTATTTAGTTATTTATTTTATTAGGATTTTGTAAACATTAGATTTTAGATTTAGTGTTTATATTTTTGTTAAATATAGATAATGTTTAATAGTTTAACTTAATTTTCATAATAATTATGTTTTAAATTAAGTATTTTAGTGCTCAAATAGATAAGAAACAAAAATATACTAAATGGACATGAAGCCCATTTGTGACCCATAATGAGGTGGGCCAGGCCTAAAAAATGAGCTCATTGTTTAGGCTTGGAAATGATGTTGAAAATGATGATGGTCTTAATAAATAAAATGATAATTTTATTTTAATTGTTTAAACTTTAATATTTAATTTATGACTTATAATTTGACTTTATCTAGTAAGTTATTAGATTGTAGACATTAGTTTTTGACTTTTTAAACTTTGTGTTCATGTTTGTTTGGTATTTTAATTTAGTTTTAATATTATTTATGTTTTAAATTAAATATTTTAGACTTCAAATGTATTAAAAAATAAAAATAAAAAATTAAATGTGCATAAAGCATGCGGGTCAGCCAAAACTTGTTACTAAACAGGCCGAATCTAAAAAATTACTCATTTTTTGAATTCGGGCTTAAATAGGCCAGGCCATTTAGGCCCGATCCCATTACAGGCTACTCGAATTCTCGGCTCTATTCTTAAAACTTCATTTATTTAGATAAATTGAATCAACGCAAGTCCTTATAAACAAATATATTGACTACAGAAACAACATATATTTATCTGAAACTTATACAGCAGATATTCCAATAATTTTTCTTAATATGCTCAACCCTGAGAAACGAAGGACAAGAGAATTTGAGAGGGCTATTGTCATTGGGATGTGACAAGCCAATTCCAAGAATTAGATTAAACCATTTATCTCCCTTATAACAACTTCCGGAGGTCAATTTTTCCATGATGTAAAGTATAATTTTGTTTATTTCCCAGAGTACGAAGCAAAAAAATTACACATCACAATAGCCTATGAAGATGTTGATGAAGAAGATCCATCAGAAGATCTCATAGCCACAATTTCAAGTTGGTCAAATCTAAATCAGGAATCAGATTTCGGGAAAGTCTAACCATATTGCCCTTGAATGAGAACAAGAGAAGAAAATATGAGACAAAGAATCTTCGGATGCACACTCAAATTGGTAGTGCTATGAAATATTGAGATGGTGTTGGCAAAGAATATCTCCCCAAGGTAAGGCACTATTCATCATTTTTCTCCAAGTCTCTTCTTCTATGGGTTATATGGGTGACATTGTCCTAAAGGTTTTTACTCAGAGATTATTTTGCCTTATGGTGTGTTTGGATATGAAGAAAAGTAGAGAAAAATGGAGAGAAAATGAATACTAAATTTAAAAATTTCCATAAATAGTATAGAAATTTATTATTTTTAGAAGTTTTCTCCCTTAGTTTTTCCCCCATAATTTTCTCTCCATTTAAATATGGGGTAAATTTTGCATTGAAAGTGTTAAATTTAACTTTAAAAAAAATGAATTAGATGACAAATAGACTTTCAGAGCAAATTTTTTACTTCAACAAAAATAAAGTAAACATTGTCAGCTTAACATATTTGGTTAACTAACCATCAAAATTAATAAAAATAATGATGTAAGGCAAAGTTGTCCCTTTTTCAAACTTCTGAAGCAAAATTGACCCCAAAAAATTTCTAAACCAAAATTTTTTCTTAGTGAAAATTTTTATGACAATTTTGCTCTTTAACCCTTTTTTCTTCATTTTGTTTTATCTTTTTTTGGCCAAGTGGTATTAGCCTAGGTACACTCAAGTTCACAGTAGTAAATTATACCTTGTCCCTCTAGTCGCCGATCAAGATGCTTGGTCGCTGTACGGTCACGGATAATGGAAATGGGTCAGATCGGTTTTGAAACTGAGGAGACTCCGCCATATCTCGAGAACTCTCGTAAACCCTTTGTCCCTTTGCCACCCCACAGTATTTTTCTCCGAGAGAATTTATCCTTTGCTTATACGGTGGTCGGCGTTAGCCTAGCTACGCCATGTCATCCTTTGGCAGTCCCAACCGGCCGTTCGATGGCTACGATATTCGGCTCCAATCTCAACGCTTTGAAACGTTCTCCAATTCCGACGCTAGCTCAGTGAAGGACTCGGCCGGTGACTCGTCTCCGGTTTTCGGAAGCCATCAATCATACACGGAAGGAGATTATATGTTTTCGTCTCAGCCGGTTCCGGAGACTCCATCACCGTCTTCGGTACGCTCTAACGCCAGGGAAGATACCGCGTTCTCGATGGAGCATGACGGGAAGGGTATTGACGGAGACTATGATGCCACTGGTGGTCCGGTCTTGTCACCTCCGGTGGATTTGGAACCAGAGGAAGGCTTTGCTCTAAGGGAATGGCGAAGGTAATCTCTACTGATCGTGATCGTTGTTTTCTACTTTTTAGCTTTTGGTGGAATTTATCTGTCATTTTTTAGGTTAATGATTTATAGAATGCTATATTTAATTGTATGCCTGCACGTCTGCGTTTGAAGTTTATGCAAAAGTTCATGATGATTATGACTGTGTGAGTGAGCAGACAAAACGCAATTAAACTGGAAGAGAAGGAGAAGAAAGAGAAAGAGATGCGGCGACAGATTATAGAGGAAGCAGATGAGTACAAAATTGAGTTTTACAGGAAGCGCGAGCTGAATGTCGAGAATCAGAAAGCATCTAATAGGGAAAAAGAGAAGGTAAATCAAGTTGTGATGTTTTCTATGTATGAGATAAGTTCTTGGTTTTCCTCTCTGTTTTCTACTTTCTTCTAAGGTTGGTTGATATTTATGTAGTTATCGCAACGTTTATGTATCATGCTATTCTATCCAATCTCTTGTAATAGAGTTATGGAGGGCGAGCAATAGAATGGAATCTTCTTTTAAGACAGTAGTCTTCAGAGTTAACGTGTGAGAGGTCTTATAAAGACGACATAAAATAGACGGCTCTGTTTTTAGTTGTTGAGTGACAAATTGCTCTTTTTGTCCGTTCTTTTACGGAATTCCTCCTGGAATTACGAACAGGACGAAAAAATAATGAAGACAGATTTGTTTCCCTCGTTGCTCTGGAACTTTTGCAATTGAAGGACTCTTATAATAAAGACAGATTTGTTTCCCTCATTTCTGGCGAGGATGGGATCAATTAGGTGGTTACAAAATATGGTAGAGTAATACACACGAATTAGGCGGTAGAACCCTTGGCAAACTAAAATTGTGGGCAGTAAACTAAGAAGTTAAACTTGGGAATGCAAATTTGCTGTTGCATTTAAATTTTTAGTTTTTGAATATAGACATACAATCAAAGTTGGTTTTACTTTTAGGTTTTGGTCTTATTAATAATGATTTGTTTGGTATAAATATATAATCAACTTTGATAATGCTGGGATTTTCTCAAATATACACTCTTTTTGGTTCATCATGTTAATTTCTCAGTTTTACCGTAGCGTTGAAGCCCCCAACCACCAAAAAAAAGAACAGAGCAAAAAAAGAACACCATTTTTCTTTTGAATATTGTACCAGTGCCTTAAATTATTTACTGAATTTGATGTGGCAGTTATTTTTGGCAAACCAAGAGAAGTTTCAAGCTGAAGCTGAGAAAAACTATTGGAAAGCAATTGGTGAACTTATTCCCAAAGAAGTGCCGGCAATAGAGACGAGAGGGAAAAGAGATAAAGAGAAGAAGCCTTCCGTTGCTGTGATCCAGGGGCCAAAACCCGGGAAGCCAACTGACCTTTCAAGAATGCGACATATACTGTTAAAGCTCAAGCATAATCCCCCTTCTCATATGAAGCCTAAGCCGCCTCCATCATCCGAACTAAAAAAGGACACTACTACACAACCCAAAGGCGACAAGGGTGGTAAAAGTACTGCACCCCCTTAGCCATCGGTTGTGGCGACTTAAGAGGTTGTTTCTGCAGCTTGAAGGCACTATGTTCTCATTCTCCACATGAGCATCGTAACTTGATTGTATAGTTGTATTATATGTACAAAGTTTCCTTCAGTAGCATGTTGCTTGTTGTAGTTTTATGCAACCCCATTTAGAACATAGTTTTTGGCTGTGATCCATTGATGTTGCCTGGAGAACATCACTTGTTTTACAAGGAGTCTGTATCAGAATCACCATAATTATTTGTGGGGTGCAGATGATTTGAATATTATGTATAATACAAAAACAAGTGCATATTACACAGGCCAATTACAAATTGTACTCTTTATTCGTTTTATGCCCACAGGTCCAAGGTTCGAACCCTGGAAACAGCCTCTTGGCAATAATGCTAGGGTAAGGCTGCATACATATGGGGTCTCCTTTCCCTGAGCCCGCAATTGTGCGGGAGCCGCTTGGCACTGGGGTCCGTCTTTTATTCGTTTTATGCCCTCATCGGACCCTTTAAGATGGAAAGAACTTGGGTATACTAAAACAAATGATCCTACGACCCGGAATAGGAAATAGGAATGTAATGAAATAAAAAAGTTACATGCCACATGCAATGTTGCCCACTAAACATCCTTAAATATGAACTATACAATCAATCACCTAGGAAGTATTTGTGTATCCAAATCAGCACCACTAAAATGGCTTGATGTCATGTAGGGGTATTTGGAACTTCTATGCTTGTTCACTTGAGAGGACGAAGTCTCCTCAAACGACGAATTGCCGTAATCTTTCGAGCTATTCCACCTGTAAATTCCAGGTTCAGTTAGTGCCCTCTCATTCAAATGCACTTCCTTGGTGAGCATTTTTATTACTTGCTTCATGGTGGGTCTATGTTGTGCGGCTGCTTGGGTACAGAACAGAGCAACCTTGATGAAACGCAACACCTGCTTCTCATCATATTCAGTTAGTTCCGGATCCACAATATCCATAAGCCTGCCTTCTTCTCTCAGTTTCCAAGCCTGCCCATAAACAAATATTCAAGTGAGCAAGCGCACACAGATATTTAGTAGCTTTCAGTTTGAAAAAATAACTATTGTAGCTTTTCGTTACTTGCACAGTTATACATTTCTTGATTAAAACAACCACGACAAAAGCCTTATCCCACTAAGAAATACCAATCAATGACTTCTTTAAGTATCCTTCTTGGTCTCCTTCAATAACTCACTTCACTGGCCTTCATTGCACCAAACCATCTTGAATCAAACATTTTCTCCTTAAAAGATGCCAAATCAACTTGTCCTCTTAAATGATCATTCGTATGTTACTTTTATTACCAGGAAAAAAAATCATTTGTCTAACATCAATGCATATGCTTTTGAAGTCCATTGCGTAAGAGAAGCCTCAAAACTTTATTCTCCAATAATATTAGCTGTCCTTTCAAATGAACAAAGTCTAATCTATCAAGTTCTTGTAAAATAATGGCAAAACCATGATATCTTCCAAAAGAACACCTACTCTTTTTGACAACAGTTTATAACAATTCACAATTTTTTTAAAGAGCAGTCCTTTAACGTAGCTGGCAATCCAGCGTAATTCTAGGCAGTCAAGAACTAGATTTAAATCTTCAAATCTTGTGATCACAATCCTATGGAAAAAAATATAAATTTTCTTCAAATTAGAGGATATTACATTAAATCTTATGGAATTAAGGACGTAAAATTCTATGTACGTAACTTGTTTATGCACGTTACAAGTAATTTGGGCAGCATAGCATTTATTTGTGACAGCTTAAAGTACATGTATAATTTTTACTCATTTAATTATTTTTTAAGTTCATTTTATTGCTTTGATCTTTTAAATCTCATGACCAATCCTGGCAAAGATATTGATCTTAACCTCAGAAAACTTAGGAAAACCACTTGATCCACCTTTATATAAACTGTGACTTTTTATCTTTTTATTATGTCCGTCTTCCTCTGATAATTAGAAAAGCTATGACAAAATCCTAGCATGACTTGAGTTTAGAAAGATACCCATTCCACTAGAACCAAGAGATTATCTCCGAATGCAGCTTTACTGCTACTTTTACCACTGATTATTTCAAGCATGAGAATCCCAAAACTGTACACATCCGCCTTCTTTGTAAGTTGTCCAAGAAGTGCATATTCTGGTGCTAGATATCCCCTGCAAATACCCAAAAAGGGTAAACACGGTTCACATGTTAAGACCAAATCTAGTAGAACTTATTGTGTCACAATCTTGACAAATCTTTGGTACTAGCGCAAGGTAGTCTATCATCTTTGGTCTTTCAACCTCACAGGTGCTAATTTAGCCTATAGAAGGTTATAGATAGTTGCTTGAAATCAGAAACTTTGTTTCTCCATTACCTTTCTATCCTTCGATTACTCCAAACATCGCATTTCAACAAATATCAACACCGTAATAATTTACATGGTAATGTATAATATAAGATTAAAAGCTAAGCAATAATAATTAATACATTTATAAAGAAAGAAGTAACAATTCAAATAGCAAACACGTACATGCCAAGAACACTAATCCATGGCCACCTCATGAATGGGAGGAATGAATAGCACTAAGTAAGGCAGTATAGGTCTTTATATTGTCTAGAGAAGACTCATAAGAGACACCAAAATTTATGAGCCCGTTATATTTCTTTAATTAACAATATATATCATTAGTTCCATATTCAAATGGATTAAAGAAGGTTTAAAAAAGAAAAACAAGAAAAGAAGAAACAGGCTTTCATAAAATATTAAAAGGTGCAACTCAAGCAACAATCATGTAAAACGATACTCATAATGTAAATTTGTGAAAAAAATTGTGCGTATTACTTACACAGTTCCTGCCACTCGGGTACTAACATGAGTGACATTGTCAGGAAAAAGCTTTGCAAGGCCAAAATCCCCTATTTTAGGATTAAAGTCTCCATCAAGCAGGATATTGCTAGCCTTGATATCTCTGTGAACAACGTTTGGTTGAGCCTCTTCATGTAGAAATTCAAGACCGGAAGCTGTACCACAGCAGATAGCAACCCTCTTTGGCCAATCCAGAGTAACACATTTGCTTTTTGAACCTGTAAAAGCGTTTGATGTTTTATTAGTACACTGCCAAATTCATGGAAAAGCCTACATTGAGCTTTTGATCATAGCCTTTATTCCTCCAGCTCAGAGAAAAGTTAATGTTAAGCATGAAGCATGACAAATTCTATCACATTTTGACTGCATTCTGTGCTCTGAAAGATAGAAGAAACCGGTACAAGGAAAAATGGAAAAGTTCATTCAAATAGGTAAGTTCCACTTCTGGAAGTACTAAATTTCAATAACATGTAAATTTAAGCTTGTTTCCAAAATCAAAATTTTGAATATATCTCCAGTTCAGACAAGAATCACTTCGATATACATAATGGGATTGATCTGGTACTTACCAAGCAAAGAACTTTCAAGGCTATTGTTTTCCAAAAACTCATACACCAACATCCTATTGGAGCCCTCGACACAGCAGCCAATAAGTTGCACAAGGTTTGGATGCTGTATCTTTGATATGATATCAGTTTCTGTCATAAATTCCTTTGTTCCTTGTTTAGACTCTACAGAAAGAGACTTGATAGCAACTTGAGTACCATCTCTTAAAACTCCCTGAAAATGTCAATGAGAAAGAAATAAAAACAATTTACCCAAACTAACAAGGGAGGGAAATAGTGAGAAAGTGTATGCCCCCGTTTGAAAGCCAACATAGGCATTAAACAATAAGCATAAGGACAAGAAAATCTCCCAATTGTCATATATCTTACCTTGTATACGACTCCATAACCTCCCCCGCCAATTCTGCTAGATGGATGAAAATCTCCAGTTGCTGATCTCATTGAATTGTAACTAAAAGTTTTAGTTGCAACCACTGTCATCCACAAAGCCCATAAAACACATAAAAATTTGCAGAAGGCTGAATTTTTAAAATAGGAAACATCAATGAAGATAGTCGTGAGTGCATCTGTAGGTAGAACACTATCCATGTAACAAATGTATCATTAGACAATAGATCAAGTCACGTTTTAAAAGGCATAGAGATGCCTGCATAACTCCTAGTATAATTCTCAGACTGACTGAATGAGACAATGTTTAAAGATAATGATAGCAAAGGAGTAAACCCAGATGGCCTAGAGGGTAAGTTACACTATTTACTAGCATATCAATATTAATATTAACCATTTTGAATAGGATAATGAATTTAATTACATCCTACCAAGTTACAGAATTAAGTTATTCAAGGGAGTTAAATGGAAATTTCTGGTTGCCGTTTGCCAGTGATATTGCAAATTGATACCTTTAAATGTAACAAATGAAATTATCTTAATGTCCTCTCGCATCGTTGAACTTTTTACGGTACAATAATAGCAAGCACATTATTTAATGTCACAGCATAATCTAAACTCTAATCCTCAGAAATCATGCATTTGTAAAGGAAGTCACATAAAGAAGTGAGACTGTGTGTATGATTTGCTGTCTATCTTTATATCAATTTCCTTTATATTTTTCTCCAACTGCATTACGTGCATCAATTTGTGAACATAAAAAAGATCCGGATTCTTTTGAACTCTAAAAGGCGAGAAAGAAACCAAATAACTCGTTCACCGAGAAAAAGATTCCCTACGCTTCTGCAACATCATTCAGGTATACAAAGTTAACTGCATAGTTTAAGTTGGTTTGAATAACATTCGAGCCTCCATCTGTACCAAAGATCCGTCAATTAAATGCAGGAATTCTAGACAATTTCCCATCCGGGTTGTGAGATGTGGTAGATGGAGATAAATCATACTCAACTAAAGGAATTCACAATTTTACAAGCTAAGTGATCAACTATATTTCGTAGCTACTGGACAAATAATCTTAGACAAGAAAAATTTATTTGGCATCAGCAACACAGATGACAGATGTACTGGATCATCATGCAAGAAAGAGGAACTAAAATCATAAAAATTACAAGATAACTTGTAGCTTTAAACAATTTATCAACCAGACAAATCAAAATCTTCACCCTTGTCAGTACCTTGTTCATCTGACTGGTCAGCAGGTTCATTCTTCCCACTACAACAATTCAAGGCACCGAAGCAATTGCCAAACATGGCTATATTTATCCAAATTGTAATCCCTCTACGGCCACTAAATCCTCCAACAACATCTGTTCGTTGAATTTAGCTCATATTCAACAACGACGATGATAAGGAAAGAAGAAAATAATCCAATTCAAAGTGAAAAGAGCGTGATCTTCCCAACATTGATGAATGAGAGCAAAACCTCAGACCCTACGGTGAATGTTCCGAATGCTGGGGGCGTAAAGCAGAGGAAAATCACGAAAGAAATGGTTGCTCGTATAAAACAGAGGAAAATTACGAAAGCCTTGATAGTATAGTTTAATTGAGAAAGATGAAGAAGAAGATTATTGAAAGAGTCGTGTGAGTCCATGTGCGTCACAAAATTGGAAAACGAAATTAATGAGTCAACCTGTCAAGGAAGCTAAAATGGATCAAGAAGAAGAGGTAAACAGGCAATTAGGAAAACAGAGGACCAGTAGTAAAGAAAGGCGAACTGTGAAAGCGATTGAAATTTTCTTTTCTCTTTGCTTGAAGTTGTAAATGTAGAAAAGAGAGACGAAATCGCATGAGATTAGCGAACGTTTTATTACGTGGCACCCGCCAACTACCACACCAGACAAAAATCACGGAAGAGAAAATGTTGACTCTGTTAAGCTTTCTTTCGTTGACTTTTCAAAAGAATATGTTTTCGGCGGAACAAAAGCAAAATGAATATTACCATGGGGCCATGACCATGGGTTGTTTGGAACAACCGTAAGAAAACTCACTTGTAATTGGGCTTAATTTCCAATTAGATTGGATATAAGAGATGATTTGTTTGGATTGACGGTAATATAAATTATTTATATAAGATGAAATATATATTATATATAAATATATGGTGATATTTATACTACCCAGTGTTCTAATAGTAAAGCCGTTAAGTTATTATAGAAAGCCCTCATAAAAAATTAACAACAGTGACTTAACGGTTTTATACCCTTTTTAAGTTCATAGTTATTTTTGCTCTAAAAAATAGTTCATGATTATTTTTGTACTTTTGAGAAAAGTTGATGGCTATTTAAGCACCTTAACCCTTAAAATAATTTAATTAATTTTTTTAGGATTCTCCAAAAAATCAACTAAATCTTATAATTAGGACTTAAAGGAAAAAGTTATAACAAAATAATTAAAAATAAAATTTCAAAAAAGTAAAAGAAGAAGAAGAAGAAGGCAATTGCACGGTTAAAACAAGCTCCAAAAAGTTGCTTAACAAATTAAGTAACTTATTGTATACAAGTCCATTCTCCTTAAGCGAAAATGAAAATTTTTTCAATATGACATTTTGGGCAGAAAACGTACAAGTATAGGCTCTCAACGGGTGTATTTAAAATAATAGTGGGAAATCTCATTTATTTGCAATTAAACTTATGTATAAGTCAAATTATATATCAAATTGTGTAATGTTTGAATTGACGATATTATAATTTACTTATATAAAAGTAAAATTTGTTTAGATGTTACGTTAAAAACTAACTTTTGATGGAAAATGAATGAAAAGTATATGAATCATATCACCCATTGTGATTTATTATATTATATATTAGTTCATAAACCAAACAAAATAATTTGAAAAAGAAGCAAAATAAATTATATAATCATATCATATGTTATGTTCTATTACATTATATATTAGTTTATAAGGTAAACAAAATATTTTAATATTTTAAAATAATGTAATTAGTTTTTTTAGAATTCTCTAAAAAGTCAATTGAATATTATAATTAGAACGGAGGGAAGTAAGTTATAATAAAATAATCAAAAATAAAATTTCAAAAAAGTGAAAAAAAAAAAAGGCAATCGTATCATTGAAATAATCCCCAAAAAATTATTAACAAATTAAGTAAATTATTGGATAAAAGTCTATTCTTTTTATCGGTATTCCAAACAAAAGCAAAAATGAAAAACTTTTCAATCTAACGTTTTGGGCAGAAAATGTACTATTATAAGGCCTCAACGTCTGCCCAAACACGCATATTATACATACTCCCCAGGGAAAAAAATAGTTTATAGAGAAAATCGCGTTTTGGTCTTGACCAACAGAATATACAATAAAATAGTCCCGTGAAATCGCGTAATTGTAAAAAAGTCCAGTGAAACTTTTTTTGCAATTAATTCACCATGAGAAATGTCCCTTTTGCCCATGTTCATCATCTAAAGGACAAAAAGCA
>JBAGKO010000003.1:18690717-18706622 GCA_037177275.1 Acacia concinna | reverse complement strand
CTTTGCAACATTCTTGCCTCTAACCAAAGACATCACTTTCTCTCGTTCTGTGTTGTTAGGATTCTTGCAAGTCTTGACAGCGTGCCCAACCCCATTGCACCTACCACAATGATAAACTCTTTTATCTTGAAATTGAGCCTCAATGCCCAAAGGCCTTCTTGTGATTGGTGGCTCAGGTAACGTTTGTATCAACATATCAGTGACTGTGAGAGCATCAGCACATGGCTGATCATGTATTGCTACAAGCTTCATTAAAAATGCATATATCTTTTTTTAGGTCGCATAACCTCCCCACAATATGAAAAAAGCATAACAGATTCTTCTGAGACGTTCTATCTATGATCAATATCATCCTATAAAATAAAGTTGTCATTAACAACTATCGGTGCCCGTAGTGACAACTATATCTGACCCAAGTAACAACTTTTTCAAACTCACACAACAGATGTTCCAACAACAAAACCCTCGCCACATGATGATTAATTCATACTACTGATGCGAAAAAGTACCAAAAATTAGCCAAAAGCATATCACAAATTTGCAAGCCATTCCAAAATAGCAACAAACCACAACTATAACATTTAACCATCACATAAAGTTGTCATTAACAACCATCGATGCCATTAGTGACAACTATCTCTGACCCTATTGACAATGTTTTCAAGTTCAGTACATTAGATTTTTTAACTACATATCATTTAAATATCACATGGATGTCATTAACAACTATCGGTGCCCTTAATGACAATTACATCTGCCTCTATTGACAACTTCTTCAAACTCAGTACATCAGATGTTTTAATGACACAACTATATCATTTAACTATCACATACACTTGTCATTAACAACTATCAGTGCCCTTCATGACAACTACATCTGCCTCCATTGACAACTTTTTCAAATTCAGTATATAAGATGTTCTAATGACACAACTATACCATTTAACTATCACATACACTTGTCATTAACAACTTTATCAAAGACAATGAGAATTATAGGTGAACCCATTAACAACTTTTTTTCTCTTGTGCATATCAAGTCTCAAAGCCATAGCTTTTTACATATGCTTCATTTCTCTTTTCTTAACTTGCAGAAACAGAGCAGCATCAACCTCAAAACAGAGCATTCCATTTTCCAACATGTAAACCCTAAATAAATGTTTCCAAATAAAGGTTATCACTTTAAGACATACATCCACATCCTTGAAACTACACAAACATCAAAGGGGACAACAAATGTTATCATTTTAAAGCCAACAAACCCATTCCCATTAAGCATTTAATGCAAAAAAAGATAGCTTTTTTATAAGCAAAAACACATTTAATGCTTCAACCCTCTTAAAATGTTGAAATGATGAAGAGAAAAAATCAACCAGACATCAAACACATGGAAAAATGAAGATTACATATGGATAAACAGTGACTTGGCGATGAAATAAGCTTTCCTCAGTTCATCCCTTTCCAGCGCGTAATCTGATTTTCTTCTGTTTGCTTTTTGTCCTTTAGATGATAAATATGGGCAAAAGAGACATTTCTTATGATGAATTAATTACAAAAAAGTCCTATATGAGACTTTTTTGCAATTACGCGATTTCACATGACCGTTTTGTCGTATATTCTGTTAGTCGGGACCAAAACACAATTTCCCCTAGTTTATATATATATATAATCTTTTAGCTTTATACAAAGTTTTGATTTGACATCTTCATTTTATAAAGCATATATTGAGTTTTTTTTTTACTTTAATACTGTTAAAAATGATGACATGAAGAGTATTACTAAGATATGATTAAATATATCACTGGTATTTTCAACCGCAAATAAAATAAATAAATCGCTGATATCCGATTCAATATTGTACTTGAGAGTTAAGATGGAAGAAAAATTAGCAATTTTTTGGAAAATTTACGTTTAGATCCCGACCAACAGAATATATGAAAAAGTTGTCCCATAAAATCGGGTAATTGCAATAAAGTCTTCTAGGACATTTTTGTAATTAATTCCTTAATAAATTAATGTTTTCTCTCTCCCCCCTCTACTAACACGACTTACGCGTAAGACATGTCAGTCAATCTCTTTTTCTCTCCCCCCAATTGATAACTCAATGTGTTTCCATTGACAATTTAATGTGTTACCATTGACAACTATAACTTATTATCTTTGACAACTTAATGTGCCCTATTGACAATTCAGTGTGTTTTCATTGACAACTCAGTGTGCAACCATTGACAACTCAATGTGTTACCATTAACAAATCAATGTTATAGTTGTGAGTTATAGCTGTCAATGGTAGCACATTAAGTTATCAAAGACAATGAGTTATAATTGTCAATGGAAACACACTAAGTTGTCAATGTGCCTTATTGCATAAGACAAAATCAAAAGTGAGAAGGAAATGAGAAGTCTTGGCTTGAAGGATCTGTCTTGCCAAAATGAAGCATTCATCATGAGGCTCTGTTGGGCTTTGTTGACCAAGAGTGATGCCTTATGGGTCTGTTGTTGTATATGGAACAAATACAAATGTGGTGATGAAAAATTTCCAAGGGTGGTTTGAAAGACAAAGCAATCGGCTGTCTGGAGTGCTATGGTTACTATGTGGGATACTTTCAAAAAGGAGTTGGTAGTAGAGTCAGAAATGGTAGAAGTACAAATGCATGGTGGGACCTATGTGCAAGTTGGATCAGCCCCTATTTCATTACGTTGATAAGAACCATCATCTCATTCATTATGATAGTTGTGTTGTCAATTTTGTGACTTCTAATGGCAACTGGGATAGAGCAAAATGGAGTCTTTTTCTTTCGGACTGGATCTTGAATCAGATAACGAAAATGCCTCTTCCAACACCAACCCAAACCAATAATGATTCCTTATTTTGGAAAGCTTCTTCAGATGATCTCTTTAGCATCAAGTCTGCCTATAACTTTCTGAGGGAGCAATGAAACCAAGCTCCTGATCTACTTTGGATGAGTATTTGGCGGTGGTCAATTCCTAAAAGAGCAAAATACTTAACGTGGCAAGTGTTCCATAACAGCCTTCCGACAAATTCCTTGAGAGCAATTCATGGTTTATGTGAGTCTAATGAATGCCCTTCCGAGTGTCAGAGTGAGGAAACTTTGTATGGCTTTCTATTGTCAACTCTATATATTATAGTACTTTCTTTAGTGGTAATTTGCAAGAATGGTTACGTTGGAACAACTGACACAATGCAGGATCTATATACTTTCATAGGTGGCCCTGATTAAAATTCTTTGGTATAATCTGTTGGATTATTTGGAAAAAAAGGTGTCGTCAGGCAATGGAGGGATGCATCGACTCACACTCAACGTTATTACACTACTACAAATACTTGCTCTTAGAAGAGGTGGATAAAGGAAAGCTTCATCACAAAGTCTTCAGCATTCCAAGTATACTACAAGTTAAATGGGCCTTCCCCCTAAAGGTTTTGTGAGGATAGATGTATATAGATTTGTTAAGTCACATTGGACCGTGGCTACAGGTGGGATCATTCGCGATCACATAGGGCAATGGGTTAGAGGGTTCATGCAAAAATTGGGAACCTGCTCATCTACTATAGCAGAGATTCTTGCCATCTACGCAGGATTATAGGTGTGCAAACTAAAGGGCTTAAATAAGATTCATTTGTTCTCCGACTCTACAAAAGCAATTCGTACACTAATGTCTGATGGGGCCTCAAATCACCCACTCAAGTATGAGATTGATGTTGCCAGATCTCTGGTTTACTCAACTTGGGACTTAGAAATTGTTCATGCTGACAGAGAGTCACTTCGATGTGTTGATTTTTTGGCTAATTTGGCTTACCACTTGAACATAGAGCTATTCATTTTGAACAATAAGTCAACTTTATGTTCGAATCTAATGTTAGCCTACCTAAATTGAGATTAGATCTATTTCTCTTTTATTTTTAGGTGAAGGTACATCTAATTAGACTCATATAACTTTCAAGTGTCTTACGCTTGCCTTTAAAGTTCAAAAAAAAAGCTTTAATAAGGATAAAATATATATAGATACTAAATTAAAAATTAAATGGAACTATAAGCACATTTTTTTTAGATACAAACTATAAGCACCTATTGTCACATATTTTTAAAACGAGAGACAACATTTTCTTACATGTTCCGGTGACGTTAGGCTGACGGAGGGGCTTATGTATTCATGAAACTCGTAATAATTAATTAAATTGGAAGCAGTCTAATTCTGGAACCTGATTGTGTTATTGTTCTCCTTATCTGACTTCATATAATTAATCATGAAACTCGGAATAATTAATCATATTCATCTATCACATTACATGGGCCGCTAAATCTGTGAATTTTGTCTGACTAAAAAAGCTTAAATTTTATATTTGAATAAAATATGATTTTGTGTACACCTCGTACATGAGAGACAGGCGCATATTTATAGATCCTCAGAGGAACTATTTATATATTATATTAATATAAATGTTCAATCCTAGTGGTATTTGAATCAATATTAACCAATTCTGCCAATTATAATATGACTGTAGCCAAAATGAAACAATGGAACGAATTGCATGTTAAGCTCACCCATGAGCTTTAGATGCTTATCCACCAAAACTACGTCATTTTGCATGATGAGCTCCTAAGCTCACAGATTCATTGGGCGCGACGGCACGTAATGCGGACACAGCAAAATAACAGTACAGTCATGTTTTGGATGCAAATGCCCATATAGAACAAAATCATTCAACATATACAGTTTGGAAAACATTGAAGGAGCTCTTCAATTAATATCAGCCAATTCTCAGTACTGATAGTCCTCAGAACATAGGCATGCATATATGATACCTCCAACTAACTTGGAGAAATCAATATCTCAAAGACATGCCTATCTAGAGGGCTATTACATAGAACATTAGAACAATAGAGACAGTATAAGCAGTTTGGGAGGCACAGATTCCAGTACAAATAAACTACAACAGGACAGTGACACAACCAAATACATTGTGTCAAACTGCAAAAGTTTCATATCATATCTGGTTCATGAGTCAGAAATAACACTAACCGATCTTTGAAGTGTCGGTGCTTCATTGGAATTTGAATATGTAGGCTACCTTTACTATCATATACAAACTGGACTTGTGGTTCCGTAGATCTATCACCTCCTGAGGTGACTAACAGGTGAAGAATTTCCCTTATCACTTGCCAGATCATTTTCTTCAATCTCACTTCCATAATAAGAGATGGAATTGAAGTTTACACTCGGTTCAGAACTGGCGGTGCTGCTAGTTGCAATAGGAGAGTCAGAAACATTCATTGTCCTGCTATTTGATGAACCAGTTGATCTCACACTGTACATAGAGGAAGCCGGAATGCTTGTCACAAGTGGCTTCAGGTTGTTCCCCTTAATGCTTCGCCTAATGTCCTGTACAAGGTAACGGAAGAAAACTTGTCAAGTTGCATAATATGGAATAGGAACAGCTTTATGTGATCATTATCTGCTTCATTGATAGTGCTTGATACTTGATAGTGCATGAACAAAAGCTTTTAGAACAAACCACCGAAAGAACAGTATATTCACTTTAGGGACTTGGATCTTGGATAGAGTAATTAGGCTAAACGATTACATTCTTTAACTTTTGATGTGAAGCTTGTCGGTATAAGGAATATGGGAGAGGGGGAGCCTTTGGCAAAATATTTAGGTGTCTGATATAATCTTTAATTGCAAATGCAACTTATGGACTGTTCTTAGAATTAATCATATCAACAACTTATTTTTTCGGAAGGAATCCATAAAACGCCATACTTCTAGTAACGACTAGATAGCAGAAACCTCGAACTGCACCTAAGTTGTCTTTAAGGGGAAAAAACTAAATATGTGAAAATATAGACATACTATTATTATTACGAATAATTGCCATCTAAAGAAAAGAAATAAAATTAAAGCAATCGGTGTTTTCTTGCTAGCTGTGCAATCTATTGATTATTGATAATTGGCATTTGGCCTTATTATGCTAAACAGTTTAAGCTCTAAGATTCTTGTGGTTCAGTTCAGATAATGTATAAATGATGATGGATTGTAGAAACTTACCATATGCCTCATTGCCATGTCTAAGGACATCTTAGAAAGTGTTCTTCCGAATCCTGAACTTTCAGATGAAGACTTGCCAGAACTGATATGGGCGGAATGACGATCTTCATGCTTTGGTGGGGCCAATTTTCTCATGTTTACAACTCTTTCAACCATTTTGTTCCCGACTGCAACTGGGCTATCATTATCACCATCAATGAAACGAGATCTACTCAGAGCTTGAATGGAGCTATGATTACTTTGAGCTACTCCAGTTGAAGCCCTTCCTCTGGAAGGAGTACGTGACTGTCTTTTCGATTTTCCATCACTACTAGCTGCAGCCTCAAAGGAAAATGGTCTAGAATTAGGTGCACCAGGCCTGGTCCTAGAGGCTGAAGCTGGTCTTTCTGGCACTGATGTCTTCAAATTTGGAGGAGCCTCAAGTGAGAACCCAGGCATTTGTGAGGCTTCCCAAGGCCTAGATTTTGCAGATGGAGAGCTTCCACGTGATTGCACTGGAGTTTTCGCTTGTGATGGGCGTGCTTTTGATGCTGATGAAGATCGAGAGGCAGGTGCAGACACTCCATTTGCACTTGACGGGCTTTTAGATCGAAGGGTTGGAGTTGATGATCTTCTAGTAGTCTTAGGAGCTGTTAAAGAAGGTCTGGAAGTTGGTGTTGAGGCACGAGCAGTGGCCCTAGTGCCAGAAGGGGTGGATGATCTCACAGGTGGAGCAGTGGCCCTAGAGCCAGTAGGAGTGGATGATCTCACAGGTGGAGCTACAGGCTGAGCAGAAGTTACTGTGGCACGGGATGTAGGCGTAGAGGGCCTAGAGTATTTGGTTGCTGATGGCAATGCAGGCCTTCCAGATGGTGTCACAGATCTGGAAGTGGCTGCCGTTGTACCCCCAGATGATGAGGTTCTCCTATTATTAGCAGTATTGGAAGAACTAAGGCCAGGCATTGCTGCAGCATGATGCTTGGAGCTTAAATTGTTTTTTGAAGCAGGTTCTGGTTGAACATTAGCTAGCTGTAACGCACGATGCAGCACAAAGTTTCAAATATGGTATTATTGAGACAAATAAATGAACACAAGCAATAAATGTTGACACTGGTTGAGAATAAAGAACAGGTATGGGACAACCCAGTTCCAGGAAGCTACAAGTTATGGTAAAGAAATCAAGAGAATTTATAAAGCTGAAGGGGTATGTTGTACATATTAGACCAATATATATTTATCACAGGTTCTAACACAACCCCAAATGGAAACTCTCTGGGCATAAAGTGTAAACAGAGGATAAACCACAAGTTCACAACACCTGGACTAAGATAATAAGTCAATGATTAAAACTTTAAGCGAAGTCTATGAATAGTTTCAATATAATCTCCTTTACAGTGTTTTATTATAACACTTTAGAAGCAGACAAGCACGAATCAATAGCATCCAAAAATCATATAAGGTTCTTACCCGAGGTTTTAAAGCAGTTGAACGAGCAGTAGGAATCTCCTTTTCACTCTTTACTGATATCTGTGACTCCTTCTCCAATGTAGGGAAAAGAGGGGTACCAGGGGGCGTCAGAAGCCTGATTACAAAGAACTTTAGGTCAATACTAGAGGCGCAATTTGGGCAGAACAATTTTACTATGCAATGAGTTGTAGCAGATAGGAACGAGGTGGGACACCTCTACTCCCCAGGTAATTTAATTGCATCTAACCCATTTACTCGGTAGGAGTGGTTTCCGTCGGCAATAGAATAGCATTGAAATGTCGTCCAAATGTACACAATAATTGACTTACTGTGTAGCGAGCAAGAGAATCATTCCTCCAACAAAGGTTTCCACTGAAATCGGCAGACGATGACTAACTTACGATGTTCAAAGATTTTCTTTTCAACCGACGATCACTTTTAGGCGATAATATATGGGAAGTAAAACCAAAAATTAATTTCTACTATTGGAGAAAATAATTGACATAAGAATTAGCTTTAAGTCAGCCAAGGAAATTACTAAACTCTTTTTTTGTTATGATATAAATTATTGGTCTCCAAATCTCTATTGATTGCATAGAGATTAAGATTAGGAGACGCACGCATCCAAATTGATGTTCAATGATGTATTGCCATGCCTAGCTTCCATAAAAGAAATTCTAGAAATCTAAAATAAGCGAATAATACTTGACATGAATCATGACAGCATATAGAGCTTAACAGTAGGCAGCAAGCAGATAATTGCTCGAAATCCTCATAACAACAGTGATGAACTCTCATAATTCTTAAAAAAGCACAGTTTCCCAATCGATTAGCGAGTTAACTCAATAATAATTCCAGCTGTTTTAAACAATAAGAAATTCACTCGGCTCATATCAGATTGTCAATAAATTAACGCATCTTAATCTCAATAAGCATTCTCTTTTTAATCCAGATGATCTGCAAAACATTTATCTAACTGTATGACCAAATTATAAACATCCCTTACCAATCATAATCAGACTTCTCCTTCTCTGAATTTAGAAACTCATCAGAACCACTTTTCCGTGGCACCGCCGAAGTTACCATCTTAGAAATGGGAGAACTAATCCGAGTAGATTCTGCACAGCATAAAAAACACGGCACCGTTTAACAGAACTACGTCAGAGCCGTTCATAACTCACAATATGAAATTGCAAGAGCTAGAGTAGAACAGAAACGTACCTAGATTGGATCCATCGAGCTCGTCGGAGTTCTGAAGAAGGAGAAGATTGTTTTTCTCATTCTCTTTCTCCCTCCTCCGCATCTCAAGGAACAGAGTGAGCTCCTCGTCCCTCTCCTTCATCAGCATAGCTTCGCCTCAGCTTCTCGAAGTTTCTGCTATGATTTATTCCTTCGAACAAAGCATCATTAACGAAGCCTCAGTATTTTAAAAGCCGTGAAAACAAGGATTTGAATCGTTCAAAAATGACATGAATGATAAAGGAGTATACTAAAAAAGGATGTGTTTATGCTTCAGAGACACACAAGACAGATCTTCTCACCGTTTTCTAGGTAAATATGAAGCAATTAAATGCAAGACCGCTCAAAAAATGGATTTCAAATTGTCAAGAACTCAACTAATGCTTCGTTGTAAGATACAGTGCCTTTTTCATGTGTTGTGGAAGGAAGAGAATATGACAGTTATTTGGCTTTGTTTAATATTCTGACGAGTTTCCTTTAAGAAGGGTAGAAGAAGATGCAGCTGCAGCTGCAGTTGCAGGAGGAGGAGGCCTCTCTCTGGTTGGCATAAGATTCTCTGAGATGTTTGAAACGGAGGGTGAAATAAAAGCCGACGGTTTGAATTCAATCTATGCGCATTATTAATTTATTTATTTATTATGTCATGCGCTTTGAGAAATTCCATTTATATATTTAGATTAAATTCTTTTTTTTTTCAGGAAGAACATTTCAGCAAACTTTAAATTTTTAAATTAAGATATTTGATGTTAATTTATACTTATACTTTCCTTTTTCTTCCCTGTTAAAAAGATTCGTCCATTTGACTTAGTTGGTGATTATATTGTCATTTTCGCAGGAAAAAAAAAAAAAAAGATATTGTCATTTGCGAGATTTTAGGATTTCAATGACTTCCCTTGAAAAAATAAATTTGAACAAAAATAAATAAATGAACATGGTTATAAAATTTTATTAAATAGAAGATATAAAAAAATGAGTAAGAAACATTAATTAAAAAACTTTGAACTTGACTTCTCTGTATTTTAAAAATCAAACTCAATAAGATCCCTTGTTTCATATGCATGTTTTCTTTTGCAGGCTAAAAAAATATGTATGGTTTGTTTTAGAATTTGTTTCTCTATTTTATTACTTCGTGCATATTAAAAGCTTGAAGACAGATTTTATTTTAGAATTTGAATTCATTACCATGCACTGTGTCTATTATAAGTTATTTAAGAATTAAAACTAAAATATAGGAAGTACATGATAAATAAATATGCTAAAATTATATCAATTATCAACTTGTAACTTGTTCCAAGGTATAATTCATGAGCTTTGTGTATATTAAAAGCTTAAATAATATATTTTTAAAAAAAAAACAATCTCATGCCATGCACCTTTTATGATTTAGAAGTTATTTCAAGAGCACCTTATTTTTTTACATCACAGTAAGATACACTTATGATGCCTTGGATCTTTTTATTTATAGACAAAAAATTGTCAAATTGAATGCAAGTAATTTTACTTATAAATATATAAATAAATATAAACTGCTAAAATTTAATCTAAAAAGCTCTATGTTATTATCATTCAGTAGAACTTCTTCCCATTTTTTCACTACAATTGTCAGCAGTTCAAATCAAATTTTAACAATTTATGTTTATTTATGTATTTTTATAAGTAAAATTATTATGACATTTTTAGAAGATGTTAAATCTATATCATTAAAATTTTGATCTAATGGTTAAGATTAGGAAAGAAGTGAGCAAAGACGAGGAAGATAATGGGAATGACAATAGAAAAAAGCCAAATCTGGGTTTTTTTATTGATAGACATAGAACGGTATAACTATTTTTTTTCTTTGGTCACCTATAGAACGGTATAATTTAATACACATATTAACAACATGGCATCTAACCAATCCAGTACAAACTAACTTCTAGGTATCTTTAGAATAATTAACTTAGATAATGCTTAAATTATGCTGGCCTTAGATTGGATTGGGGTGCATTAGTATGTACACTAACAAACAAAAAATTGTTTTATAATTTATTATCTCGGACGTCTAAACATAAAAAAAAAACAAAATGCAGAAAATAGAAGGAATATGTTGGGAAAAAAAACAATGTTGCTTATTGTAGTTTTTTCTTTTGGGTGGGGGGAAATATATCATGGTAGTTTTATTTTTCTAGACTTGCTGACTTTGTCATCCAATGAGGTGATGATATAAATTGTGAATAATTTTTTTTTTCTTGATTGCAAAAGAAATATTTGGATTTGCATAGGATGCTCTTCAACGTTTGCTTGAATCAATGGATTTCCCAATTTTGCCTCATATCCACATTTTTATATTACGAGGGAGGCGATCGATTGTCCCAAGTAAAATTTGTTAATTAGTCGTAACGTGTCTATTTGTCACAAAGAATAAGACGCAATAGCCATTATTGAATTAAAAAAATATATTTTAATTTGTATAATCCTTGTACTCATTATCGTCAAGCTCATGAGTTAACTCTCCAATTTTATGTTTCTAATTATAAAATTGTATTACATTTGTACTTAAATTTGTATTATTTGGTTAGATTAAAAAAATTATATTTTAATTGGATAAATACCCATACTCATTATTGTTAAACTCATGAGTTGACTCTCCAATTTTATGCTTCTAATTATAAAATTGTGTCACGTCTTTACTTAAACTTGTATTATTTGGTTAGATTTACTTAGGAAAATTGCAAATTTACTTATAGAGTTTATTGATTTTACGTTTTTACCTTACAAAATTATGTCAACTCTTTCTCCTATTATTTTGTTAGATTTAAGCATATTCAATGATTTTATATATAAATGTCATACAAATTTTTTTATTGAATATGATAAATTATAAATATTTATGATTTAATTTAAATTATTCATATTTAAAATATATTTAAATTAAAGTATTGACCTTTTTTATTATTATATTATATATTTTTAACACATATTTATTAATAAAAATAAACTCTTATAAATTTATAATTTGAGTTTATATCTTATCACAAATTTATTTAAATTTGTGACTTTGACAACATTACCTATGTTATTGGATCCAAATTGAGAAAAACACATATCAACAATAGCCATTAATAGTTGAGCTAATTTGAGAAAGACACACGTATCAACAAGATTTATTTAATTCTATCTTCAAGTCATTCACAACACTCTTTATTTATATATATATATATAGAGGGCAGAAAAAGAACAAAATATTTGATCCTATTTATAAAGTAGAGATAAAAAATTGTTATGTGAATATGTAAATTTACCATTAATTTATTATTATATTGCCTTTATTCATGTGTGATATATGAATACTCTTCTTATCCTATATATAAAGCAGAGAGAAAAAGTTTTTTTGTCATATTTATAAGATATCTTATTAAAGTTTTAATGTGAATGTACAATTTACTCTTCACTTATTACTGCATTGCCTTTGTTTTCATTTGGTATTATGTATATTAAATAGAGGTATAGTTGAATTTTTTTTGAATTTCATGGTAAAGTTAATAAGATTTAAGGTTTTTCCTTATTTCTATGAAAAATGTTGGAAGTGTCTTATATAAGACTATAGGAATATTAAATAAGGGTAAAGTTGGAAAGTTATTAGATTTTATATAAGAGTTAATGAAATTTAATATTTTTCTTGATACGTGTGAAAAATGTTGAAAGTGTCTTATATATAGGATCAAAGGAATATGTTTTATACTGATAAATAAAACATCAAACCACACTAACTCTATTTAATATTTGAAATACCCTATAAAAAATAAGGTCAACATACTCTTAAAAAATGAATTGTATAATTATACATTTATGTGAGAAATTTAAAAATGTGATTTTTAAACAAGATAAAAATAAATGTTATCTCTCTACCTTATTATAAGAGGAAGGCAGAATAATACATCTGTTACCACTGCATGATTTGGATGCTTGAAGCAAATCTATTTTGTGGGTTGGTCAAAAGAAGAAACAAAACTCCTGCAGCCATGCCCATGCGAGGCTATTTTTTTAATGCATCAAAAACAGAACATGATAATGCCAGAAATTAAAAAGATAATAGGTGGGTTTTGGTTTGATTCGTGAGGATGAGATTCTTGTCACATATGATAAAAGTGTGAAGCCGGTAATATGGTTAGCCAAAAAAAAAAAAAGGGGGACTTAGAAGCATCAAGCGTGGTATGCTATTATTGGGTGTGGGGAAAAATAACTTAATTGATTTTATTATTTTTTTAAAAAAAGGGAAGATGGGAAGTGGGAAGGATGGATTCCTCGAAAGAAACGAAATGAGGAAATGAAAAAGGGAAGAGAGAGGTTGGTTTGGTGAGGAAATTAAAAACGCAAGAGAGAGGGAAGATTGGCTTCGAGAACAGTGAGGGGTTTAAATTGGGTGTCAGGGACGCTCCTCTCTGATACTGTGCGGGCCCTACTAAAGCCCTCTCATTTGCTTCCTCATTTGTCTTCATTTTTCAACTTTCTACCCCTGGCCCTCTTATGGCTCATTTCATGTTATATGTGAAGTCTTTACGTGAGAGGTTTTCTTTTTCCCCCTTTTCCCAACAACAACCACAGAGTTTTTGTAGTTTGCAATGCATAATCACATGGATTGTACAACCATACTCCTTTCCACGTCTAGAAAAATAACTTAGGGCCCTTTTGGTACACTAATCTTTAGAGGAGGGAAGGGAAGGGAGTGGAATGGAAAGGAAAGGAAGGGAACATTGGGTGGGACTTTCAAAAAGATGCATGTTTGGTACATATGGGAGGGGAACCTATGGTGAGGGAAGATTAGTTGTTTGGTAGGAAGAAGATGTAGTGGGTGGAGATGTGGAGTAGGTAGATTTGGTAAAATACCCATATTAGCCTTAATGAAGTTGCAGAAGATCGAGTGGTTGCATTGCTTCGTTCACTATCAGCAGATGATGTTGATTTACTTGACACCTCTGCCTTCTCATTCATCTTCTCCTGTCTCTTTTTCTATTTGTTGAACTTGTTCACGCTCCCACTTTGCCGCTGCATTGAAATCGTCAAACCCTAGTTGTTGCGATTGTTTATAACGTGACGCTGTTAGTCGATTACTTGTGTGATGATTTGCAACGTGTTCTTTGTAATTTCTGATTTCTCCATGGTTCTTCCCATTTCTGCAAGACGATCCACAGTCATCTTTGTTCTCGCCATCATAATGTAGTGATGTGTGTGGATTAGGGCTCAAAAGGGAAGTGGGAGATGGTTTGAGTTCACGATATGAGAGAAATGAGAGTTTTTGATTTTGAAGTTTCAAAAGACATGCATTTTAAAAGGATGATACTACATTTTAAAATGGAAAACATTTAAAAATGTTCCAACAAAATAATATGTGTATCAACCAAATTCGAAAGTGCCTTTTAAAATGGACTTTCATAGTCTATAGAAAAATGAGACTCCGTATGGGACATTTACACATTCGATCTTGTACATAAAATTCGAATGTATGTTCCATTTTATAAGCAAAAATGGATGAAAAATGGACTCTAACGTTGGTATGAATTTCTTCTATTAAATCCATGTTTTGATGATAACCACATGAGTTTATGAAAAATACATGTGAGTCAAGTGTTCTCTTTTCAAATGAAAGGCCTAATCTCATACCAGAATTTAATTTAAAGGGGTGAGAGCGAGAGCTAACGGGCACTTAACTTCATTTTTCTTATTTTCTTTCAGTTTTCCCACCTTAATATGACATAGCTCTAATCTTTCAAGTTTCAACTATATCTTTCCAACCATAAATCCGATTGAGCTTAAACTTATTTTATATGAAACTAAACTTCCAATGCGACAAATGGACATCAAGACCAGGCTTTAATAAGTTCATATGAAATAGATATAAATTTCAAAATTGGCGTTAGATTTTGTCATAATCATCCAAAACAAGATTCAATATTTTTGACATATCTCTCAAACTACAACTCCAAGTAATATAATTCTTTTTTGATGTAAAACTAGACTCATAAATTTTTCTAAAGAAGCAAAGATAAAAAAAACTAATATCATTTGAGGCAGTTATGAATTTTTGAAAATGATGTTGAGGTTTAATGGTGGTTCCAAAACAGTATCTATTCTTTGGTTTATATCTTAAAGAATATAATGAATTTGAGGATAATTCTTATTACACTAGAAAGAGGATTGAAAGAACTTTTATGGGGATGGGTTATTTGCTAAATTTGAAGGTAAAATGAAAAAGTTATCCTTCATAAGATTAAACTTCTCTACCAACTTGATTTTCAAAAAAAAAAAAAAAGATTATCCCCCATAACAGTGAGTCACTCACTAGTACGGGAGAATCCTTTAGCATGTGACTTGTTGAAGAATAGGGAGTTATATTTAAAAAAAATTATTTCTCTCTCTTTGTCATTGTCCATTTGTATTTCATCACCAACTGGCTCGACTTGCATTTTCGAACAAAAGCCTTCAGCTCATGGCAAGTCCTTTCTAAATGTGTTCTTTTTAAGAGGGCAAACTTGTCCAGAAAAAATTACGTTGTGAAGGAACTTGAGTTGCCGCTACTTTTGGTGGGAACTCAAATTCCCATCTATAAGGGAACATTGGCGCGGGCGAGAATCTAACTTTCGGTGAATTTTGAGCGCCAAACAGTTTTTCACTATGGGAACATTCACATCTTCCATTCCCTCCTCCAAAGATCAACGTACCAAGCGGCCTAGTACTCCCTCTGGTCCTAATTATAAGGGTCAATTTTATTTTTTTGTTTACAAAATCTTAAGAAAGCTAATTACATTAGTTGAAAACATTAAAATTTATCTTTTTTTCTTTAAACTATTTTATTTGACATATGAATTAATATATAATACAATAAAATACAATAAATGATATGATTAAGTAACTTAATTTGCTTCCTTAACATCTCCAAAAAAAGTTAACTGGTCCTTATGATTAGGACATGAGGGAGTATAAGTTATTTATAAAAGAATTAATATTTATTTTTTAGTTCTGTCTTTATAATTAATATTCATTTCCAATTTACTCACTCATTAAAATTTTAAACACATTTTTTAATATGGGTAAAAATGAAAAAAAGTTATAACTTAGTACATATTAAATAAGTTGACTGCCACTTTATTTTCTATAAATTAGTTGAAGTGTTT
>JBAGKO010000003.1:18666712-18685024 GCA_037177275.1 Acacia concinna | reverse complement strand
GTCTGTACAGTAAATCCGCGTCTACTACAGTGAATCCGCGTCTGCTACAGTGAATCCGCGTCTGTACAGTGAATCTGTGTCTGCTACAGTGAAGCAGTGCCTACTACAGTGAATTCGCGTTTTGCTACAGTGCTCTGCGATTGCTACAGTTTCTGCAGCGAGATCTGATTCCAGAACTGCTTCCAGATCTGATTCCACCGCTGGATTCGGAAAGGGTCACTGTCTTCGATCTGCTGCTACTTGCTGACAGCAGAGACCACCAGAAAACTGATCCACACCACTTTCCGATAACGCTTGCTTCTGATGATGAGACCCACCTCCTTCCTTGGCAGAGAACTGTTTTAAAATCGCGAACAGCCTTTGCTTCCGATGAGAGGCTCACCTACTGGAAGTGAAGGGAAGATCGTTCGCAAATTTGAGCTTTGGGATCTGCAGATTCCTCCTCTTCAAACAGATCTGCAGCTAGCTCTCACAATTCATCCTGGATCATGTCTTCAGATTAGCAACTACGCAACCTCACAGCTGGAATTCCTCCTCTTCAAACAGATCTGCAGAAAAGCACCGCTCTTCGTCTCCCTCTTCTTGATCTGCAATAAGAAGGGGATGTTGCAGAACGAACTTCAGCAGCTGCAGTAGGTAGAGCAGCAGCAGCCAGCAGCAAGCAATTCAATACTAAATATCAAAGAGGGCCTATAAGTTCAATTCCAGTCTATCATAACTCAAGTTATTATTGTTTATTATTATGATTTACACACACACACATATATACATATAGAGAGAGAGAGAGAGTAAGTGTTTATTATCAACCTGAACTGTCTAATAATTTACAGTCTTATTATGAGAACTGGTTTAGTAGAATTTAAATCCCATCAATTAAAAAATTGAAATAATTTACAGTCTTACAAGCACAACATCATTTTTTTTGCCCCGGGGGGGATAAAACAATATCCTTTATTGTATTAGTTTGTTTAAGTGTACGTCAGACGTCAAAATCCATCTTTTTTGGCTTATCAACCCGAGTTGAATCGAATCACTTTCTTAAAAATAGTCAATATGGTTTTGACTACCAACATAATCATGCTTAACCGAATTTAGATAGCATATTAGCCTCAACAAAAGAATGAAAAGGCCCTTTGAGTTGTTGGCCCCTCAAATCTCACGGGTCAGAGATAATGTTACAATTTTTTTTTTTCCTTGGACACAATCGAAATTACAATCTCAATCAAACAATTATCCCTTTAAATATAACGAGACAATATTTGGAGCCGACATTTTGCCTTGATGTTCACTTTTTAATAGATTTCTGTCTTGTTCGGCTCCTTGGAAAGATTCATTTAACAATCTACCACTCTCTCGGTGCTCGTGGTTTTTCATTTATTTTAGTTTGTCTTGTTGCAATTCAATTATGTCTCGTTTGGTAGGAGAAAATTCAAGGGGGGAAGAGTGAAAGTGAAATAAATTTTTTTGCGTGTTTGGTACATTGGAAGCTAGTTCTCCATAAAACTCAATTCCATAAAGATTGTCTAATTCTCCATGAAACTCAATTGTCTAGTGACCATGTGGTGGCATGAAGATTGTGGTCTTGTGGATGTTGAATCCGCCAGTCGTTGATGTTTGTAATGACAATGCAAGCGATAGAGATTTTTTTGGAGGGCATTTTAGTATTTTTCATATTATAAGTATATATTTTACTTTAAAACTATCAAACTCGTACCGAACCGCCAAATCAACCTGGGAACCACAACCCCACCATAAAATCGATTCGGGTTGGTGACTAACATGAGTCAACCCGGCTAACCTGAGGTCGACCCAGTCGAATCGGTGTCCACTTGGACGAGTTGTAAGATTAACCTGGTTTGAAGTTTTTTTAAAAAAATATATTTATTTTTATGTGGTAAATAACAATATTAGTTAAAGTTAATAATATTTTTTAACTTAATAATTTAGGAATATCTTGTAATTGTCTATCTATTTTAATAATTTGATAAAACAATAAGAAGAATACTTATGATTATTGATTATAGTATCATTAGATGATCAATTAATATTAGATCATATTGATATATCAAAAAAAATATGAAGAATGGTTGATAAGTATAATTGTCCGTTGTTGATTCAAAGTATTTAATTTATTTTGGATAGTATGACGTTATAATGAGAATTGAAGTATAATTTTTATTCCCACCTGTCTGACACTAAGATGACTCCAGTCTGATTCATTGACTCTTAACCCAATATGCCAACCAATTCAATATTCAGTTTGGATTTCAAAACCTTGATACAACCTCACTTAGATTTTCCTACCAAACATATTTCAAAACTCACTTCCTCCCATGCTTCTATGGAAAAAATCTTCCATACTATCAAAAGGGGCATTATTAATTTTCATCAAACAGTTAATGAACTGTAAGTCTGCAACGCATGTCTTCTTTTTTAGATTGAGATGAAATTAATGTGAATTTTCATTAATTATTCTAAAAATTAATAAAATAAAATAGGGTTAAGGTACAAATTTAGCAAGCAACTATTTTTCTACGGGTGTCCAACACAATTAACTATTTTGAAGTGTAAAATAGACATTATGAATTTTTTTTAGCAATAATATCATCACTGTTTACTTCACTTGATTGCTGCTGTTACTTTTTTTTTTGAAATGTGGTTCTCACTCCCTATTATTTTAATATATTTTTAAAAATGTTATTAAGTTGCAAATTTAGCAACGAACTATTTTTCTGAGCCACCAAAATAATTATTTTTCGTAAAAGCATTTATAAAGCACATATGTGCATTTAGATAAAAACATTTATATTAACGCTTTTACTTTATTCTTTTCATATGAATATTTACAAGACAAATATAGCGATTATATCATAAGTAAAGGAATTTAAAAGAATTTATGAAGTTAAAAATTTTTGGACATTCATATATTTATCTTGTAAATACCCATATTTACCTTTCCATTGACAAAACTTAATTTTATTTTGACAAAAAATGTACAATAATTTTTTTTTACAAGACAAATATGTGAATAGTCAAAATTATTTAAACCCTTTTATTTGTTTTGTAAATATCTATAGATATTAGGGATATAAAATACAAATATAGATATTAACAAAACAAATAAAGGGATTTACAAGAATTCAGGGATATAATAATTTTGGTCATTCATATGTTTGTCTTGTAAAAATTTTCTTATTGCACCCTTTTGGTCAAAATAAAATTAAGTTTTGTCAATACAAAGATAAATATGGGCATTTATAAAATAAATATGTGAATATCCAAAATTCGTTAACTTCCTATAAACGTCCCTGTTTTGTAAATATTTTTATAAAAAGAATAAAATAAAGACATTAATATAAATATTCTTATCTAAATGCTCATATTTACTTTATAAATGTTCTTACGAAAAATAATTGTGTTAAGTGAATTTATTATGCTTATATTTATATTCTAAAATAATTAATTGTATTTAACGCCAATAAAAAAATCATTACTTATTAAATTTATACCTTAACTTCATAAAATAAACTAATAGAGGGAGGGCACCAATGAGGAGGACAAGTTTAAGACACCTGACCCGTTATAATGCTATTCCATTCGCTAGATTGTGGGGTCACCACCTTTGATGACCCTCGCGTCTTTATTCAATTTGGTCAAATCGCGCTTTTTTTTGTTTTCTTCCCTTTTTGTCCCTCTTTGGTTTGTGATCGTGTGCCGTAACAAGATGTCTTTGATGTGAGATGCACGATATTTTTCCCATTTAGAGGAATAGTCCATGATTTTTTTAATGAGCCATTTTATTACGATGTAAAATAACCATAAATTATTATTGTGTAAAGATAACAATAAATTATTTTTTAGAGTAAAAATAATCATAAATCTTTTTAAAAGGCACAAAATCGTTAAATTAACGTATTATTGTTAATTTTTTATGATAGTTTATTATATTAATTTAACGGTTTTCTACTCTTTTAAAAAATTTATTGTTACTTTTACTTTTAAAAAATTATGGTTACATTTGCAATTTTAACAAGAGTTTATGATTATTTTTTTTATACAGTAGCACTTTTATTATTTACCAATAACTTTTTTTAATATTTAACCCAAGGAGTTAGAGTTTCCTAATAACCTACAAGTAACAACTACACCTAAACAAAATGCCTTTGTTGTGAGCTCTACTGTTTTTCTATAAAATGAAGAGTAATTATCTATATATAAGATTATCTTTAAATAAACTGTATATTAGGTATAGCCATTTAATTTATATTTAACCTGATCTCCTAAGATTTTTTTGTAACTCACTTAAACCCAAAATACTAATTCAGAAAATATAAACGCTCTTATCAGTTTATTCAATTTTTTTTAACAAAGAATAAAATCATAGTACAAAAGAAGTTAAAATAAAAATAGATACAAAATTTTTTTTAATCTTTTTTTTAAAAATAATTCTTATAAAAAATTATAAAATTAGCTTTTGTAGAAGAAGAACTAAAATTTCCTTTCAATTAGGGATGTTCAAGAAATTTGGGTCTTAGTACTTTTAGCCCTGTCCCGATCCCGACTGGGACTAGGATCAACTTTGGTGATCTTGAGTTTTATTTTTAATTTTTTTATTTTTTAAATTAAATTATGCTTTTATTTGTGTATTCTTACCCCTATTAATTAAGTTATATTTTCAAAATATGTGTATAACATCTTTAGTTAAGGTTAAACGGCATATATTGTGATACTAAACTTAATTATATACTGTATAAAAATAATAATGAAGATAAAAATAATAACAGTAAACATTATTTCTAAATTCTATATCAACTTATATAATTATTATGGTCTTATTATTTGTTAAATAATTATTTTAAAAAATAAAATATAAAAAATTTATTTAATATAAATGTTTTCTTAAAAGAATAAATTGGAAGTATTGATTCCTATCCTGAGACCGAGATGCAATTTTGCATTCCGGCTCAAACCCAGGATTGTATTGGGATTATCTTATCTTAATCCCAGGTTTGAACACCCATACTTTCAATAAAAAAATGAATGATGTCAAAAATATAAAATTTATAAATAACTTTACAAAGATTATAAAAATTAGTTAAATTATTTATTTTTAAAAATATGCTTTGATACTTTTTATTTTAGCTTTTAAAATTTAATTATGTTTTCTTGTGATAGCTCGTTCTATGTTGATAAATCTGATATGTATTTTTTTTCCTTCAAGATATTGTCTTCTTTTCATGTTTGTAGATCATTTTAATTAAAATAAGTAAGAAAATTTATCTATGGTTTCGCCATATTCAATACTGTTAGTATGTTATAAACAAGGGAGAGAAAAATTCTCATTAACTATCAAGATGTAATGATAGGTAAAATACGTAATATATATTTTTTATTTATAAGCATAACTATACATCTTAATAAAATTGATATTTATAGATTTAATGAAAATAAAAGATAATTAGATAATATTAAAGATTTTAGAGATAATAACAGGCATAAACATCTGCATAAATACTATACTCATTACACTTTTACAGGCTCATAGCACTTTTACTGTTATGCTTTAAAGTTTGAAAAAAAGAAAAGAAAAGAAAAACTCCATCAATTTTTTATTTTTATTTCCATCAGACTATTCCAGCCAATCGAGCCGAACAGAACAGAGCTGTAGTATCAAAGGCCTTGTAGTCTAATGGTAATGGTATCTCTCAAGTAAAAAAATATCACGGGTTTAACCTCATCGTTGTAACTTCAGGCTATTAATACCTGCCTAAGCCTCCATCTTAAAAAAACAACAGACCCCTAGTTATTATTGGACAAGGGGAGAAGTAAACCAGTATAGAATACTGTATATAGAGTATTGCCACGTGGATAAGGGGGCCCGCCGGAGCATATAACATGGGCCCTACCACATGGGATCAGGACACTTTGAAAGTCTGCCGTGATCGATCGCCAATCACGATATTCTTTAGCACATGACTCATGAAAGTCACAATTTTTTGCAGAGGAGCATATGTGGAGGAGGAGCTTTTATTTAACGCCTCCTTTTGCAGTCATTTTTTTCACCTTTCAAATAAAGTGTCTCGCATCACATCTCCATAATTTTTTTTCCCCCCCAAATTCTCTCTTTTCTTTAGGTTTTTTTTTTTTGTTTTCCCTAATGTTAAAAAGCTTTCATTCAGGTTTTTTAAAAAAAGGCTTTCATGACAACTAACATTGTACTTGACTATGCTTGATGATTTCTTTTTTTCTTTTTTTCGGAATCAGATTGAAATTCAAAAGCAATATAATAAGATTGTACGGGAAGACAATTTTGTATTAAAAAACTACAAATTTTAATTATACAACAACAAAGTCGTACACCATTGCATCCTATCAGTTATCAAATCTTTGGTTGTCAAGAAACAAGAGCTATCAAATCTTTAAATAAATGGTTGCCGGGAAACAAAAAAAAAAAAAAACTCCTTCACTAGATTCATCAAGTTTTCTATTCAGTTTTTTTACAGGTATTTTATTCAGTTTTTTACAGGCATTTTGATAAATACCAAACTACTTGATTAACACTCTTTATTGACACATCCGATGAGATTTTTTTGAACATATTTAAATCAATTCAAACAATTTTCTTTTCAACATATGCCCCTCAAACTCTTTCTTATACATAAACATTGCCCGCCTTATCTTTTCTTGTACCATTGTACCAGAAAGCCCTCTACATTGTAGACATACCATTCTTATTTACAATTTACAAACCTTTGTAAATTTCTGTTTGAGTTTTTATATTACATACATATAAAAAAGGCAAAATTTTATTTGAGAACAGAATAAGGAAATTAATTTCAGTTAAACCTCAAAACATTATGGAATTTCAGTTAAAACTCAATGAATAAAATAAAAAAAAGTTTTTCAAGTAAAATGATAATAATCCATTCTATCTTATAAACAAGTGAAATCCTTGTATGAACAAGTGTGAAACTCTTTGTGAACATGTATAATCCTTATATGAATAATATATTAATTTATTTTCAGTTGTTAAAATTACATATTTGTTCATAAGGGGATTTCACTTGTTTATGAAAAGTTGTATATTTATTCATAGGAAGATTTCACTTATTCATAAGATAAATGACATTATTGTCTTTTTAAATAAAAAACTTATTTTCATTTTAGTCCTTAGGCTTTGACTGAAATTAATTTACTTATTTGGTCCTCAAATGAAATTCTCCCTATAAAAAACCATGAAAGTATCTTTCGTTTTTTGAGTTAATGAAAGTTTTATTTGAAGTTATCATGTACATGTAATTTTAAACAACAATTACATCCTAAAATTGAAAGTTAATGAAAGTTTTATTTGAAGATATCATGTAATTTGTAAACAACAATTACATCCTATAATAATTTAATAAAAAGAAAGGAAATTAATAATGGTTTACTGCATGGAGTTTGTGAATATATTCTTAAGTTGGCCGGAAGCCAAACAACTATAAAAAATTCATACTATCAATCCCCCTTTTGTCTAAAGCATGACATAATTTGTTCGCAAACTTTTTTTCAAACATTACAATTTCATTTACCTATGCAAGATAAAGTATAGGATTTCTTTTTCTTTTTCAATTAAACATAGGTTATGAATCATCGGGGTGCCCATTTGCCTGGTAGGCCCATTAGAGTTACAAAGCCCAAGAGAACGGATCGGTTGGCCCAAAATTAATTAAGAAGTCACATATTTTAACCAACTTGACCTTTTCTCTCGGGAAAAAATTGATTACTTCCTGTTCGGAAATCTAGGGGTCACTTGGTCTAAATAAATAATCATGCTTCCTCAGGAAGTAACTTATAAGAAAATATACAATAATAAAACTTATGTACAACTTGCTTGTTTAACATATTTTGAATATATGAACCAAAATATTCAAAATATGTTAAATTAGGCAATCATGCTTCCTCAGGAAGTAACTTCTAAAAAAATATGCAATTAAGAAACTTATGTACAACTTGCTTGTTTAACATATTTTTTTATTTTTGAAATGGTGAACGTAATTCTTAAATAAATTTGTATTTCTTGGTGTTAAAAACTTTTTGTACTTTATATTTACACTGATACATCGATATATACTTGGATATTTAAAATAATGGTATAGAAGGTCTAGATTTTATATAAACAATGTGGCTTCTTTACCTTTGTAATTAATCTATTAAGTTTTGTTGTTTTACCTTTAATCATGGTATTAAAAACCGAACCGGATCGACTGGTTTAAACTGAAAACCAGTAAACTAATCCCCCCAATCTAGTTTGGTGTTTTTTTAGGGGTGAACTCGACCGGTTTAACCCGGTTTGAACTGGTTCACCCCTATATATATATTCTTAAGAATTTTATATTAATAAATCTAAAATTTTGATTTTTTTCACCGGTTTAGTCCAGGGTTAATTATACGGGTTGGTACGGGCTAGTTCGCGGGCTCACGGGTTGGTCCGCATATATATATATATTTTTAAAAAAATATTTATACTATAAACCTTATAAATTTTACACTTTCACTTTAATATTTTATAATTTTAAAGAGAAAAAGCTCTCAATCTCCCTCTTCTTTAATACTATATTATTATATATTTATTACTTGAAGACGATTTAATATTTTGTTTGTAAACTTTAATAAATTTAATAACTTTATTTCTTGAACTATGAATTATTTTTTATATATTTATAAGTAAAATGATTGATATTAGGAAAACAGATTTGATAACTAATATATATAAATTTTAGACTTTTAATCATATAGAAAATAAAGTTTTTTTTTGGAAAAGAAGTGGGCCAACCGGCGGGTTAGTCCACAAACCCGTAGTGCGGGTTAGGGTTGGGTAAATTCCAACTCGCGGAAGTGTGGGCCGCACATGCCCGCGAGTTGGTGCGGGCCAACCCGTAACCCACAGGTTGACCCGTTTTCACAGCTCTAGTCACAAGTAAATTCCATTTTTTTTATTTGTTTAATTTGTTTTGAATACTAAAATTTCAAAACAAATTCAATAAAATAAATAAATAAATAAAGTTGGGCTATATCCCTATCCAGTTAGCTTGTTTTTTTTTTTTTTTTGCCGACAACGTATCTTTGTTGCTGCAACCCTTGTACACCAGGTCAAAATTAGATTACTTATGCAATTAACATTGATGAACACTATAATTCCAAAACGAATTCAACAATATATATATATATATATATTATTATTAATCAAGTTGGGCTCTATACTTGTCTAGTTAGCTTGTTTTTTTTGCCAACCTAGTTTCTTTGTTGCTGCCACCCTTGTAAACCAGGTCAAAATTAGATTACTTATGCAATTAACATTGATGCACAATTTATCATGAGGTGGAGGTCTTTGTGAAAGAAAAAAAAAGAGAAATTTACAATGATGTCCCAAATAAGGGACTTTACATCAAATAAGTCCCGTGAAATCGCGTATTTATAGTCAGGTCCCAGGGTTATAAATTTCCGCTGCTGGCCCCAGCAAAGCAATTAACAACTCCGGGGTTGTTAATTGGGACCTGTCAGTAATAAATTCCTGAAACCTGGGACATGATTGTAAATACTCGATTTTACGGGACCTATTTGACGTAAAATCCTTTATTTGAGACCTCATTATAAATTTTCCAAAAAAAACTATTTATTTAATTTGAGGAGTTTAAATTACCTAATTTTAAACCCATGTGATATGAATTTTCTAGAATATTTATATCCAACATCATATTACATGTTTGTTTATAAATTAGATCAATTAGTTTAAAAAATAATAAATAAAATAAAAAAAATCTTACACTTAATGCCAAAATTTACGGTCAAACTAGATTTACATCTATGCCTGGAGGAGTAAATAAATAATAAATCAATCAGGTGAGGTTTTTATATGGTTTTTTCCTTAAAAAAATTATTATCAGGCCAGGGTAATAGATCCATATGGATATGTGTATAATAACAACACACAAATTACATATATTGCCATATTGGTCCAAAAAAGAGAATAAAAATCTGTGGGCTCAAATAGTCACGCATTACCGACTGTTCCGGTTGCTACTTGCAGGTTACCCAGTCGACCTGTTTTTCTGTTTCATGCCCTTTCCCTTTTACTCTGGTGCAACACCCGCTTTAATTCTCCCTCCCTCTTTTTCAGTTCGCTTCGCGTTCGTGGGATTGGTCTCTGGCATTTCATTCTTCGCAGGGTAATTTCCTTTTCTTCTATAATCTCTTCGACATTTCATGTCTCGACCTAAATTTATTGTTAGAAAATTCGGAGCTGAATTCTTTGATTTAAGGGATTTGTTTCTCGTGGGAGGAATTGAAAATAAAATGTTGACGTATGAGTAGAGAGAACCTTCATCTAGGTTTAATGGTTTGCGGGTTTGCAAGGGCTCTTCTATTTTTCTTTTATCTGGCGCTTGAAGATGTCAAGGGCCAGTAAATGTATATTTAATTTTATTCCCATCTTAAATGCCTGGATGATATTTTTATTCCTTGTTTGGGTCGATTCTCATATTTCAGTTCGTAGATTTTCTCATTATATTTTTTCCGAGTTTCGGTTATAAGTAGCATAGAAAATGTGATCATAAAGCTCTGAATTGCGTTGGCTAGTTCATCTATCTGAATCTTATTGGTACGACGTTTTATACATTGAGCTGATTCTTTGCTATCCTGCCGCGTCCTGTCTTATCTATCTCTCTTCACTTTTCTCTTTTTAATGGGTATTTCTAATCCCTTTTGTTCTTTCCAACTGTAGACTGTATTAATACCAGGAATTTGAACTATGAAAAACGGCAAGGGGAAGGGAGCTGTTGATGATCGGTTAGTTCATGTATTCATTAGATCTTGTTTAAAAGAATTTGTGCTATTTTTTATTTTTCTTAAAACTTTATGTCTCCTTGTCCTTAGAGGCGTTGACTTCTAGTAATTTTCCTATTTCTAAAATTTTTCGTGTGGTCATGATGGAATATATGTACACTTGTTATTTTCAGAGTGGTTGGCAAGCGAAAGGCTGCTCTAAAACCTGACAAGAGCAGTGCAAAAGTGACCAAGAAGGCGAGGGAGGCCAAGAAAGATCCCAACAAACCAAAAAGACCGCCCAGTGCTTTTTTTGTTTTCCTGTTGGTATCTCTTGGCTTTCTCCCTTTATCTTGTAGCTCCTTTAGAAAACTTTTCAGACTTATCTCCTATTGTGTGTGATAGTGAGGAGTTCAGAAAGACCTTTAAGGCAGAAAATCCTAATGTGAAGGCTGTATCAGCTGTAAGTTTCATATTATATTTTTGTTTTAAATTTTTATTTTGAATAATCATCCAATTTGCTTATTGTACTTTTTGATTAAAGGTGGGGAAGGCTGGAGGAGCGAAATGGAAATCTATGACTTCTGCTGTAAGCACTTCAATCTTGGCTTCATAGTATTAAATTTTCAACCTTTTTTTATTAGTTCTATATTTAAACAATAATCATAGATTCATAGTGTCATAGATAATCAGCTTTAGCTTCTTCTATTGAACATCATTTCTGTTTCCGCACTCTCATTCTAACTTATATATTGGGTCTGAAGGAGAAAGCTCCTTATGAAGCCAAGGCTGCCAAAAAGAAAGCTGAGTATGAAAAACTCATGAATGCATATAATAAAAAGCAGGTGAGCAACCTGTTCCTGTGGTTCTGTTATCTAGTTCTTTGATTGTCTTGTTTATATGATTTGTTTTCTATTTTTTTCCCTTTTTACCAGACAAACTCAGTCAATGGCAGAGGTGAGGAATCGGATAAGTTCAAGTCTGAAGTGAATGATGAAGAGGATGAAGACAGTGGAGAGGTAGGCTCACTGGATCTGGATTCTCTCATTTGAAGGCTGAGAAAAGAGATAGACACTATGTGTGTAGACCGTATATTTTGGGGTCCACCACTCAAGCAAGAGTTTGTGTTTATCACATCAAATGACAGTGTTGTCCATTCACATGAGATGATCCAAGTCCAACCTCAACATTTTCCTTTACCCCCCATGTTATTCAATAATTTTGCATGTGCTCTTTGTTCTATCATGAATTTGACTTAAGCTCTTGAGAAGGTCCGCTTGGTAACTTATTTACTGTTGCTACACAGAATTGTTAGATATTTTCATCAGGAAGTTATGTTGTACTACCTTTGGTATGAAATATAATGCCCATTTTAACGAACAAATTGAACTACAAAGTGGGTCTTTATTAAGGACCGGATGAAGTATCTTATAATGGCATGTCTTGAATAATGGATTTACCTAAATCTTTTGATTTTTCTATATTTACATTCTAATTTATACTTTTGATTAACAACTGGTTGGTTGAACAGGAAATTGTCAACATGCATTAATTTCATGCCACTGTTTATTGTCTGGAAAAGTCGTGCTTTGACCCATGGCCTTTTTGTATTCAACCTTCATAATATAAACTGAGATGCTGAGTTTACATCTGCTTATGTGATGTCAATTTGGTTCCTTTAAATTCAAAGTTTTATACACTGGGAAGTATTAAAATACTAGTTCTCAGCTGGTACTCGATGAAAAATTCCATGACTTATGCTGTTTCACATCCAGTGAATTTGTATTGACCCTTGTGATTATTTATGCACCTTACTGTACATTTTTTATACTTTTGGATCTTTGGTTAACTCAACCAACAGGATTTTGTGAAGTAGCAATTTACAGACATGGAGTTTGCTTTTCAATTTTCTGTGTTAATTGTCTATTAAATAGAGAAGGGCTCCATAGCTTATTCGGGACATGAAAAAAATAGTGTGGACGTGTTCTGATGATTGAAACTTCAAAATCTGTTTTTCATTTTATATAGGAAGCACATGCAGAGGAGGAGGATGACGAAGATGAGGATGATGAAGAGGATGATGACTGAATGTTGCTCACAGATTAGTTCATTTATCTCGTGTTAGGAGGCTACTATATTGTAGTTCATGTTCACAAGTTACTGATGTTATTCTTGTACTCAAGTTAAACTTCTTAGCATTGTAGCCTGAAATGTGTTTGGCTTAAAAGTACCTTTGTTTTCTTTTAGATCATCATATTGGTACTTATATGTGTAGCAAAAGCATCCACGTACTTTGTGCACAAACATCTTGGCTTGGATGAAAGATGAAGTTTAACTAAATTATTCAGTAAACTGTGTGGCAGATGTATAAAATGAATAGCTTCTGTCTTGGCTTTTCCACTTTTTTGGGTGAGATTTTCTCAAGTTTTAAAACCTGGGGTACTGGATTAAGGGTCAGTGGGTCAGACCCTTAAGGGTTAGTTGGTCGGAGTACTGGATTAAGGGTCAGTGGGTTAGACCAAAGTAAAACCGATGAGGGATAGAAGATTTTAAGGTTATTAATATAAATTTTTAAAGAAAAAGTGAAAAAATTGATTTTTCAAAAATAGAAAAGTGGAGGCATTAGGTCACTGGTTTTTAGACTAGACCTGAATCCTAGAACATGGGATTTTCTTTTCTAAAATATTATAGTGAGAATTTGAAGGTATGGAAAATGCCCCTAAGACCGTCAAAAGCTCGAAATGAAGAAGAGTAGTAAATGAAAAAAGTGTTGTATATGTATAAAGACAAATATAATCAACGCCTTTTCTTATGGGGAAATTGCAATTTGATCCTAAAGAAGAGAATTTACAATCAAATGGTTTCGTAAAATAGCGTAATTATAATAAAGTTTTAGTTGACAACTCCATGTACATCCAAAAGTTGTCATTAACAATTCTATAGGACTTTAATGCAATTATGCGATTTCACAGAAACGTTTGATCATAAATTCCATTCCTTAGAACCAAATTGTAATTTTTCCTTTTTTTCTTTTGTTTTCCTTTTAGAAAGCGGTAAAAAAGAGCAAAGCCAAAAAAAATGGGGGAGAGAACCAAGAACAAGAGAGATATGGAAAATCTCCTTTATAATCTTACAAAAATGCCAAAAATAAATTCCAGCCATGAAACCCCTGAAAAGCATTAAATTATTTGGGTGGGAAACGTTTCAATTACTTTTTCACTTCATTTAGTATATGTATCATTAGATCAAGTCTTAATAGTTGAGATTTGATCTATTTATCATGATATATTTTAATTTATGCAATGTTAATATGTTATGGTATATAGATCAAATCTTGACAATTAAAATTCAATCCAATGGTAGATACTTGAACGGAGAGAGAATTGAAAGAAAAGGCAATGAAGACATTATTCCCCAAATTCCCTCACCCAAAGTGGAACAACGATACAATGATGTAGAAGGGAACGCCTTTTGATTTCATGTCGGGTTCAAGACTTGAAGTACAATAAATACGGTTCAAATTTTAAAAGGAACAAGACCTGACACAGAAGATACACACCAATTCTAAGAAACACTATTATTCTGCTACCTGGGAAGTGAAACTATGTCATACCAGTAGAGACGTGATTAGGTGTGCTGATCACGTGGCCAAATTGGGACACACCAGCACTATTCAAACTGTTATTGTGCATGATGCACCGCCAGGATGTCAAGAGCTTCTGTTAGCAGACCAAAGCCTGAATGGCCAGTGAATTATTATGATTCTGCAACTCCCCTATTGTAGTTATGAGGGGTAACTCTTGTCCAAGCTCACGCCTGCCTTTGTATAAACCGAAAAAAGAAGAAGCTATCACTATCAAAGGAAAAAAAAAAACAAAGAAACGAAAGAAAAACTCATCCAGAACCACTAAGGTAGGCTTTGCCTATTGAAAATAATAAATTCACTACTAAAGATCTTTAGGCCTCTTGAAAAATAGGAAGTTCATTCTGTGGCGGCTGTTTATAGCAAACATTCTCTTCAACTGGGCCACCGCTCTTTGAGGCCTCTTCTGTAATTTCATTTCCCATCTTTACGAAATAACTATGCCTGCAAATTTCAATGTCAAGAGCTTTCATGTCATTTAAAATTGCAATTGAAAAATAACAAAAAAAATGACCAAGCAGAGTTAATACATACCATCGTGTATCTTCGGTTAATTCAGGGTGGAATGCTGTCCCAAGTATGTTTCCTTGTCTAACAGCAACTATAACTTTACTTCCTTTCTCATCATTCTCCTGCCATATCCATAATTAATAAGAAAACTAGAAACTAAAGTGTTTTTCTTTGAATAAGAAAAGGATTCATTAATATTACAGCAAAAAAATCTACCTAAGGCATCAAGTTAAACCTATTCATTTTATACAGTTCAGGTGGCAAGCAGTATCTACGACGCACCAAAACTTTAAAAAAAGGAACTCTATCAGATTCAATACAGGTCTGGTAGTCATAGTAGACGGGAAACCTCAGATTCAAATTATATTTAAACATCGCATATTTTGTCTCCCACGGTTCCCACCTCCTAGAATCTGTAGCATATCTATGCTTGAATGTTATACAGAAAAACTTCAGAGTGTAGAATGAAGTTTCCAACATTAGAAGCTGCTTATGATGTAGGAAGCTCTCACTTTCCTCTTTTCATCGGAGGCCATTGATTTTTCACTCCAAAGGCAGATGATCTGGACTAATAAGCAAGATCCCTTAGTTTGGTTTCCATATGTGTATTATATAACACCAGTGAATAACTTCTTAAACCTTCAAATAATTAATTAGAAGAATCAAAATGAAAAAAGTAATAACAAACATTGCAATCGTTTGATCTGAGGTCCATTATACAGCAAGTTGAAATTTTTCCCTGGGAAAATACCGCATTACTTAACTTTTGATGTTCAAGAGAGAGATCTGAACCCTTCAATCTCTTAGAAGGGGCAGGGAAATCAACCAGTACTTGAACTTCTGGACCTATTTCAAGGATTGCTGGAGCACGGATAAATATTCCACGAAACGTTTCGGGGCCACTTTCTTTGGATGCAAGCTCTGGTACAGGAAGCTCGGCTTCAAAGCTTTGAATCTGAAGTGGCATGGTTTTTGGTCAGATGAGACCAAAAATATGACATGCGTGTAAGTATACATGGTTCAGCACGTTGTGCTGAAACCTAGCTCATAAAAAACCTTTATTTGAGGGAGAAAAGCACAACTTGAACTTTCTTTTTTTCACCAGAAACTTGGATAAACTGCCTTATAAATGATGACAACCAATAAACAGGGGAAGGGGAGAGAAAGAGATTCAGAAGATGCTATTGCATGCCTATTATAACGGTTGTAGCTGTCACCCTATAGCTCCAATATCCCATGGAAAACTTAAATTTTTTGGGGACAATATAACACATGAAAAGTAGGTACTTGGCACCAATATAAGATGTTTATATGTTAAACGTAAAGGTCACTCTGAAGTGTGCAAACATAAAACCTTTGCTTCCACTGAATGTGGTGCATAAAAGTTTCAAGTCCAATGTTCCTTGGTAGATTTGTTTGCTTCCCTATTAAATGAATGCTTAACTATCAATAGTTCAACATCTATTGTGACATTACCTGGCTCCCAAAGAAATTTCTATGGACAGTGCAATCAAGTCCCCAAACTAGTTGCTGTCCACCAGTCTTCTGTCCTGAAATAATGGTCAGCATCTATTTTTTTAATATTACTCATACATGCCCTTTTAGATAAGTAAATAAAGAACAAAACACGAAAATGTTCCTCTCAATTCAACAAAATTGAAGAAAAGGGGGAAAGAGAAACAAAATCCACCTGTTGATTTATTTGCCAAGAATATTAGCCCTGCACACGTTCCCCAAACAGGTCTTCCCATCTTAACAAACTCTCTTAGCGCAGGAAACTGTTAAAATGAAACACTCAACATAAATTACAAAGCTCCTACTCTTCAATGAGACACCAGAAGCATAAATAAATCTGATATAATCATCCTATCTTCTAATTTCTTACTCCACTAGTGTAATTAAATGAAGACAAGACTCCCTCAGGAGAGACAAGGCTCCACTCAATTTCAACACAGAAACTCACAAACCTCAAAACCCAAACTACATGCTCAGAATACTTCAAAAATATTCTCCATTTCTATCAGTTTCCTTTGTAAATAAATGTTCATAAGAAAACATAGGAGAAAACAAACTAAATCATGCAATCAGGTTATCTCCAGAGCAGAGTCTTTCTTCAACTAAGCCAATTAACGGCTAACTAACAGGATACGTGAATATGAAATGAACTATCCAAACCAATATGTTTAAAGAGAGTAAGAGTGTAATGAACTACCCAAACCAAGATGTATCATACAATATTAGACATAGTATAGTTTATGTTTCGGTTTATCAGTAATACTGCTTGATAGCAGCAAACAAAACAAGGTGATAGAGTATAGGAGCAGTAGAAAGCGGCGTTTAATTATGCAGAAACAAGAGACCAGGTTGTGTAACTCAGCAAGCTTAGCCATGGCGGTACTCTCTCCTCCAGGAATGATAAGAGAAGTGACATCACGAAGTTGTTCTGGCTTCCTAATCTCGATCCCTTTCACCCCTATCTTCCTAAGGGCTACAATGGACAGGAAAAAAATAAATAAATTTTTGAAAAACAAACTTAAGCAAGCAAGGAGCTATATTACAATGTGCTATAGCTATTAGTATTACACATCCGGAGATTGAGAGGGAGTGAAAAGAATGAAGCTTGCCTGCTACGTGTTCGTTGAAAGATCCCTGTAAAGCAAGGACTCCAACGATGGCCATGTTCTTCCGAGCAGTACTGCATTCCAAAGCTTAAAAGGTAGGACCCCTTTTACTTGTACGCTCAACGAGCGGTGACAACGATCCCGGAGGAGTGGGTTAGCGAGTTAGTGGGAGGAGCTGGCGTAGCCGCCATTAAAACAACAACATGATCTAATTAAAAATAAATTAATCACATTATGGCTCGTATTTGGCAGACGCAGGCCATGATCCGATTTTTTTTTAATAAAATATAAATCACATGATGCTTTTTTTTTTTTATGAAACTCTTAGGCTCGAGTAGGTACTAACGGCTTGAAATTATAATGACGGGATCAAACCCGTGACCTCTTCCCACTTAAGAGATACCATTATCACTAACCTACAAAACTTTTGGCTTAATTACACGATGCTGTTGTGTGTTTAAAAACTAAAGAAAATTTCTCTTTTGGTTCTATTTAATATATTTTTATCTTCTTACGTTTATATTAAATAAAAATTGTAGCAAATAAATAATTGTTCGATATTTTATACTGAAAATAATAAGAAAGTAATTTATAAATATGATTAAATACAATACCACGGTTTAATGTTAGATCTTAAATTGAATTTTTCACTTTCAGTATATATTTTTAAAAGTATTATTATCACATCATAACTAGGTGCCTCCATTAAACTTCGGCTTCATTTAATGTATTCAG
>JBAGKO010000003.1:18646571-18656826 GCA_037177275.1 Acacia concinna | reverse complement strand
TGGCTTCTGACCTTTTATCCTTGAGAAATTATTATATGACCATTTATCTTCAGGATAATTTTCTAGCCTTTATTCTTAAAAAAATTAGAATTATATGAATTCATAAAGAACTAATTTCTCCTATCAATCTTAAGAAATTGTTATTCTCGACAAACTCACCTAAGAAATTAAGGTTTCAACAAGATTTCAAACAAACCAAAACACCAATTAGAGAATATTGTGTACCTGGAGGAATATATTTATCTTACCCATGCACATATATTTATTGTAAGGGTGCGACTGCGATTGTGGCGGTAGCTAATGGTGAAGCACGCGTTTAGCGCAGTGAAAGTATATATAAAGGAGAATGAAAGTGGACTGTGGCCTTTTGATAATAATGATCTCCGCCTTACGTTTGGACCAGCGTCTTGTAACATAGTCTCATCCTCCTCCAGTTGGGAGCGTTCAGTGCAGTGAACCTTTTGCAAAATATCACGCCTAGGCGGTGAGCCATGGAAGCTTCGACATCAACAAGAAGCTTCAACATCACTCGTTAAGTTATCTCAACGAGTAAAGGGGTAAAGCCCGGTTTCTACTCAATACTCCTCCAAAACGGCACCACCGAACTATTTCATGATGTGCATATAGGTTTTATTTGCACGCACCAATGGGAATGGGAGATGTCTAGAATGTGTAAATCAGCATATAGACTACAAATACCTTCTTAAGTAACTAACAAGAAAAGTAAAAAGAAAAATCAAAAGAAAATCACTAAGCATAAATTCCTCCCTTAAATTCATTCGGAGAGTCTCGTGCTGATAACGTGTTATAAAACTATAGGATATCTGAGATGAGAGAGTAAGAGATTAGAGAATAGAAGAGAGAAAAGTATAGAAATTTTCATTCAAGTTGTGTGTTACAATAGATTATGAAGGCTTCTATTTATAAGCAAAATAAACTTGGGGATTAAACTTATAAACTTGGAGAGCAAGTTAACTTATAGAGGAAGTCTCTTGATTGGCTTAGAAGAAGCCTTTGATTTGGTTTGAAGAGGAAGTCTTTGTTGAATTGGTTTATTGGAGAAGTCAATTAACTTGGCTTAGAGGGGAAGCCTCTTATGAGTCAATGGACATCCACATAATTAATATTCATTACAGTTATAGTATTAATGTCATTATCATTTCAATTTTAATTCTTGCAAATTAGCTTTGTTGTGTTGTAATTTTCACACATACATATTATAAAGGGTTAAAGGGCAAAATTTCTCCTGAAGTTTTCACTGAGGGGCAATTTTATCCCAAAAGTTTTAAAGGTGGGGCAATTGTGCCCTTGCCGTTACCTCCATTAATTTTAACCATTATTTAACTAAATATGTTGAGTTGGCAGTCCACATGTTATCCACTTTATTTTTGTTAAGGTAAAAATTTGCCCTCGAAATCCATGTGTCATCTAATTAATCTATCTTAAAGTTATATTTAAAATTTCCGTAACAACTTTTCACTTTAACAGAAATGAAGTGGATGATGACATATGTACTGCCAAATCAACATATTTAGTCAACTAACAGTCAAAATTAAAGAAAGTAACGGCAAGAGTAAAATTGCCACACTTTTAAAATTTCCAGACGAAAATTGCCCATTCTAAAACTTTCAGGGCAAAATTGCCCCTCAATGAAAACTTTTGAGGCAATTTTGCCCCTTAACCCTATTAGAAAATGTCACATTTCTTTTGTATACCATATTGTTTCATAAATATTATTAGTGTCATTGTGATTTTAATAGTATGACTTGCAAATTGGCTCATTTGTCTAGTAAACCCGTACATCTATCTTGTAAAGTGCACAATTGTCTGGTATATATACCCTCGTCTAATAAATATCACTAGAGGCAGGGAGCTAATTAATTTCCAGATTGTTAAGCAAAGGATCATCCTGCAACAAATTGCATATTCTTAGTTGTGGTCACCATGACCCTATAAATAGGAGAAGCCTCGCTCGTTTGCTCCTCGACTCGCCAATGAGTTTTTTTAGCTATCTCTGATTTTCTTTCATGTTCTAAATTGTTGTGCCCCTCAAGTTATGCAGAATACATATTGAGAAAGTTATTAGGCGACCTAAATTAATCTTGCGTTAGTAATACTTGAACCGCCTTGTTTCCACCTTGCTCACCTAACTCAATGTAAGTCGGACAATATTACCAATATTTGTAATTCTAACAATATTTGTAATTGATAGGGGCAAAATTTACAACCCTTATCTATAAATATATATGCTGTATCAAGTAAGTAATAAAGTAGTGAATAAGATATTGTTTTCAATGAGGATTTGGTACCTAAATCCGATTGAATATTAATTTTATATTTTCAATTAATTTGAATAAATCAAAATTGAATTCAAATAAGTGAAAATAAAATTAAAATAAACTAACTACCATAAATATTAAGATGGCAACCTAGAGTTACTAATCACTTATTAGTTTCATAAATTTTATTTCCACTAATTTAATTATTCTTTATGTTAATTTTGTTAATATTGAGTATAAATAGGTATAAGTGCTTTTTAATCCACTTACAACCCTCTCTTAAGTATAAAATATTATGTCTAACGTTATTACTCAAATGGCAAAACCATTCGAATACATTTTTTAACAATTGTATGAGGTCATTAGGTATATGTCTATCCTAATCGTAAATTAGATCACGATCTAATCCATATTACTTAATCTCAAAGCCTAATTAAAATTTCTTTCGTCAATATAAATTCTAATACTCAAATTTATACATAATGGTAATCAAACACTAAATAAAAAAAAATTAAATAACTAAAATTAACGTTAATACATAAGTAATAAGTGAAAGATTAGTTATCACTTCCCACTTACAACTAACTTCAACAACAAAGTTCATCTCACCGACAGTTATTTTAGATTCGAAGAGCATAATCGAAACAAGAAACAGGGAAATAGATCACTTAAATCGCTTCAAACTTCAGCTTCAATCTCCCTCCTTCTCTGTTCACAGCAAAGAAGAAGAATCAACAAGCCGTCGAACTCCTCCTCTATTCTGTTGAACAGCCTCTGTTCTCTAGCGTCAGACTTGGGGAACAACAAGATAAACAGAAGACAGAGGCATCTCCCCAGGTCCAGCCTTCAATTTCTCCCCCTCCCTGTCTTTTTGATTCTCGCTACTATTTGCGATGAAGAATGGTGAACATGATGAAAAGTTGTGCATGTTGCGGCTCTCAATCAATATTGCGGCTGCTCCTTCACTCTTTTCATCGTGCTGCTCCTTTTCTTAGCTTTAGGTCTCAATTCATTCCATTCAAACGCAAATAATAATAATAATAAGGAAAATTTTCAAAAAATAATAACAACAACAACAATAATAAATTGATTTATTTCTTTTCTATTTCAGAGAACTTCTATTTAACATTTTTTTTATTATGGTTTCTTTGCTTACTTTAAAAATTTATATTTTATTTTAAAATCTCACAAAAATGCACAAATTTAATGTCTTATAAAATCTCATCAAAATCTTTTAAAATTATTTAAATAACTCTCTAGATATATTTAAAATATACCTTAAACACAAAAAATAGAGAATTATCAGTAATTGTAAGCTGAAACTATTAAAGAGAGCCATCTAGCCTAAAAAAGATCTTACGAATCGAGTAAATCATAAATAGACATGCAAGTTAAACATTAGTCCAATATGACATGCTTACATGTATCTGTTTATGATTGATTTGTTCTACAAACCTATAATTTTCTCACTAAGCATATGGGACAATCATTCTTCAAGTGCCTTCACAAGATCCTTTAATTTTACTCTGTTAGCATAATTAGCTTCTGTACAAGGGCTAGTAATGCTAGCAAAGAAAAATTGTTAATGGGCTAACAGAGCTAAAAATGTAAAATTAAAAAAAATTAAAAAAGATAAAACACACTTAACTATCAAATTAAAAATTGAAAAGAAAAATAACTGAGCCCAGATGATATAACCCAAATCTCCATCATAATTTTCCTTCATCTCTATTCACCAATACAACTGTGTGAAAATAGATAGATTGCTTGTTCTTTGGTGGTTGCATCCCTTCTGTAAGCATGTCTCATTTGGCTGATCCTAGTTTTCCGCCTAGGTTCTGAAGATCATATCAGTGATGAAACATTCACAGGTTTCAGGAGCTAAGGAGTGTCAATATTATCATCAATGGAGATTCTTCTGGGGATCTTCAAATTTAAATTCTGTGTATCCCATCCAGCTTCATTCAGCTTCTGAGTAAAATCCTCAAACCTATCTTTCAATTCCATTAGGCTACTAGCAAGTTGATGACAGACGTTGTCCTTGCCATCCCAATTCTCACTCAGCCAGAAAGCCTGCCAAAGGCTTCTCAAGACTGAGACACTGGTTGCTCCAACCTGCAGTATGATTCTGAATCTTTGAAAATGAAAGCTTCATTGCACAATAACAAAACAACAATTCTTGCATACAAATGATGGCTTTATAGAGTCATTTAAAAAATTGGAAAAATCACAATAATATCGCAATGAATAAATGTAATCACCACAAAGTCCCACAACAAGCTAATAGCATGGACTTGTTGATATGTCCTATTCCAAAAGTTATAATTACATGCTGCTTATTTGTTGTGGAACTTTTTGGTGATTAAATTTATTACTTAGGACCTTGGTGAATTCCTTGAAATTTATTTAGCTATAAAGAAGGAACAGGACTTAAAAGTATGGAATGGGAAAAGGGACAGCATAAGTATAAAATTCACAACCATCATGATCCTTTATATTCAAGGGAGGCGCCACACGAACCAAGGGAATTGTGCAAACTCCATAGAATTTTTAATCTAAAAAAGATAGCGTAATTTAACAGCCCATGAAGGATGAAATTGGAACGGAATCATAAGCTTCGGTCTCTAATAATATGAAAATCTAGGATATTAAATTCATAACGGCACAATTTCTTGAGGATTAAAATAGGGTTTTTGTTGAAATTCTTCAAAGAAATGTAAAGCATACCTTGAAAGAAACATAAAACCTCAGATCTTCTTGCTGCTGGCTCACAGTAAGGATATATCTCTCATTTGCATATAACTTCATGAGTGTCTTTAACTGCTCCATAATAGAAATATAAGAAAAATAACAATGATGAGAATGGCTTTGCAGCTTTATAAAAACTCAACATAGAAAATAATTTTGAAGCTCATGATACTCCACCATCCCCTAATAAATTTGTGAAATGGTAATGACACCGATTCAATGTACCATGAAATGAGATCTCTCCACACCATCCATTTTCTCCAGTGGCAAGCCAAAAATTATTTTTGGCTTCATGAAGCTCTGCCATGCTAAAATGTTTTCTTCCCTGTTGCAATTCACACATCCTGACAAAATGCCATCCAGCAAATTAGGCATTGATGTGAAGGGAAATAACTAATACCAAAACCGTATGAATCTTGTGAATGCAACCTGGGACAGTGGAGTGTGAAACATGTAATTTCGCCAATATGCGAGCACGCTTAAGATTTATCTGTTGAAAAGAGTCATGTAAAAGATACATCACCGGGCAGATATATCATACGAATGTATTCCTTTCCTTTTAACTTTTTCACTTACTGTATTAAACTGGAGGACAGAAAGGGATTCATAGCGTAGCCAAAGATGCACAAGCCGTACAGTCATCCAAGTCAAAGATATGGCAGAATATGATTTTACTAGGCCAGGTGTATCCTGCATTCAGCCACCATTAAAAGTATTAACTTGCTTGGCAATTTGATAGAAAATAAAGTGGTCAATGGTCTAGAAGGCTTGTGCGCCCTACCAGAATCATTATGCCCAAACCAAGGCCAATCAACTGAGCAACCACTTCCCAAACTTCTTCCTGAAAAATTATAATGAACCAATAATATGGAAAAGAGCTCTATATTTTCCACCGGAGGCATTGAATTTCATATTTCTTGTTTATGTGTATCAATCCTTCATTTAAGTTGTAAAATAAAATCAATAATAAAGTTCATTGACCATCTTAAACATTGCAAGGTAGAAGTTGGGTGCAACAGGAAACAAATAAATTCTCAGAAAGCTAAAAGTTTCTCTTGACGTTTAAGGCTGTCCTTGACCAGGATTTGGCTAGGTTGTGCGCAGGAAAAAGTTAACTGTTATGGTTAAAACAAGAAAATAAGGCCCGTGCATGTTAAAAATGTCAAAACTAGTGTCCAGAAGATAATTGAGCATAAGTAATCATTCAAGTCAATCAAAGAGTCTTCTATTTTGTATCTGATTACTCACTAACATAATTGAATGTCAGTTTTACAAAAGTTTCTACATTGTTTATGCAAAGTCATCAATCGAATTTTCTTTAAGGAATTATATAATAAGTGTAATTAGTCAAGCATATGTATTTATCTGGCGCCTTCAATTTAGACCAACGACTTTATGGAATGCAAATACAGTAAAGTCAGTAAACTAATGTTCCCACAAGTATTTTCTGTCGTACAGTCTTTTGGGTTTACATTTGAGTTTTTCATGATTGTTGTCTTCACAATGGTTGGATTGGCCAACAAGCCTGTGATTGTGCTACTACAGTAAGGAGATTATTTTCTTCCAACTAGAACAAACATATGAATAGGAGAATTAAGATAGATGACAATAGAACTAAAAACTATAGCACATAAATGCAGTTTGAATACAATTATGAAGGTTTTACAGATTTATCATAACTAGCATAACCATCAGAAATGAGAGTAGAAATCTTGAAAAATGTTACGAGAGCTTACCTTTGCTGCTACCTCTCCTAGATTTCCTGAAATGGCAAAATGGTTTTGTATCACGCGAAAAGAAGGGTCTTTTAGCCCTCTTGCAACAGCCTGTTTGAATGTCAAATAAAAGAAATTTAATCCTTTAGAAATACCAATGCATAAAAGAAGTACCACAACTTGTAATAATTGTAGTTACATTTCATTTGAAACTTTTGTTATAGTCATCTTTGAAAAATAATTGGTCACCAACATACACACTGATTTCTAAACAACAGACATGTCAAACCTGCAAATCAAAGTACCTTAGTAAGATTTCCTGCAGATGCTAAAGGAAGGAAATAGGTAGGATATAGTTGGGTTGTCAGATCAAAAATACTGCATGAGAAATCAGTGGGGTTAGTCTGAAAATAGCTTTATTTTATATACAGATTCTCATAAAATGCAAGGCTTATTAATTGACCTTCCTGCACTGCCAATTAAGTCTGCATACATCCTCCATTGCTTTGGATCATCATCAAAAAGACTTCCAAACCTCCCACCTGGAAAAGAGAGCAAAATATATTAACAAATAAGATTCAGTATATAATATTATGGTTCCTTTAGATTTCTTCATCATTTCCAGACCAATAAGTAACCGTCCAACGGCTCCAATGCCATCCTTTGATAACCATCTAAAGATACAAGTGAAAAGCATGCAGTCAATTGTATAGAAGTAGAATAAACAAATGATGGTGGAAAAGGGAGAAGTTTCATGCTATTGCATGTATATAAATGGTTTAATTGCATTAACAGCCAGTGTGACCACTGACACTGATTATTCACCTAATGGCAGCAGCAGAGGCAGCAGCAGTGGTCCCTGAGAAGGAGCCAACTCCAACTGCCTGCAAGTGAAGGAGAGATTATGACAAGAGAATGGCACAGATTGTAATTGTCATTCACTTTATTTCAATAGCAGAGAGACGGTTTCAAACAGAAGATGGACATCGTTAAGGAGCACAAGAGCTCAAGACATGGCAATCAGAAGTAAAACCTTAAATTAAATGAAAAGATTGAAAGGAAAGGAAATTGAAGTTAATTCAGAAGGTAAAATCAGTGTATAGCCCTTCATCAATTTAAATAAAGATGTTAAATTCAGAATACTGAACTCTACTTCCCACAAATACGAACTATTTAAAGATTCAAGCTCAAACCAATCTTTCAAACCTAACTTCTTTTCATGTAGCAAGTAGATGTCAAATTGCCAATTTTGAAATTCAAGATCCATTTCTAAAATAGTTCATTCTTAAAGCCAAATGGTTCTGTGACTAGGATGAAATCTTGCCCTTGAGTTTTCATTGACATGTAAAATGAAGGCATTGTGCCCTAGTACTGATCAAACTCAATGCTGAACAGGCCAAACCGCACAAAAAGGAAACATCCTAACCAATTACTCACAACGGAATAGAGATAATTGTCTGGAGGATAATTATGCAACTAAATGGAAATGCTGCTGACTATTTAAATACCATAACATCTTAAAACATTCTGAGTAAAAATTCAGTAGGCTGAGTGGGATTGACGTGCCTTTAAGAGACTCGAAGTGACCAAGGCATGACAGATCCATCCAGTTACATTGGTAGGGAACTGTAGCAACATGTAGCGCAAGTAATCATCTGAAACTGATCCTGCATCAAAAGTTATCTTAGTAAGGAAACAAATAGTTAAAATCATTTGGTCTTTGAAATAGAAACTCCGTAAGTTTCTCTGCCATTGATCATCCACAAAAATTACTAATGATTGCTTCTAGACCTCTAATCATGTGCAAGTCACCATTATGAAGAAACAACGGGAAGTTGTTTGACATATAAACATAATAGATTAAAAAATAAAAGAAATGTATGGCATATTGCCACTTGTCAATCACCTGGGAAGCCTTCTGGTAAAACGAAGTCTTTGATTATACGAGGGAGCCAGTTTAATCTTATATCCTGGGAATCGAAATCCGGGAAACTATTTGTTGTAGGCCTATCTTCCTCAATGGTAATAGTTAGCAACTGCGATTTATCATCTACTTCATATCTGCTCATAAGAAACAGATGAAAGAACAACTGTAAGCAAAAATTTGTCCCAGCTGAAGCCTGGTTGGAGAAGGCATCTGTTCGAATTAGAAGGTTATGCATTTGAATAATGACGTTTAACACAAGTTCATGAAAGTAATAACCGTGCATAGAAACAGGCAAAATTGTAACCAACAAAACGGATGTCTATTTCATTTTCTTTATGTAATAAGCAATGCTTCTAACGTGTTAAGGATTCAAATTAACTAATCTAAACCTATGGGAGCAGAAGAACCCCGAGCATGGGTGAAGTTACGTGAAAACCTCTTAGTAGTACCATTGCTATATTTCTCAATCCATATCGCCCGTGAGGATAAGCCTTGGACTCTGGAAAAAAACAAGAAATAACATTTATATGCAATCAAAATCAACCCTTAAAAATGGCTAATTTGAATGGCCATATTAAGATGTTTAAAACTCAGGTGTCTTTCTTGACTACAAAAGATGAATTCTAGCAATTAAAGTTGAAATGAGTTAACAGAATCCACTGCTTCATTAACTTTTAATAAAAGAACAGATTCAAATAGCAATATACACCCTACAGGTGGGTAAATAGTTAACCTCCCACTATCAACTTGGCCTTCATCTTTGAAATTGGAATGTGCAGAAGAAGAGCATAGAATTTGAAGACAGTGAGGACTGGTTCTCTTGATCTTCCTTGAAGAGCTGAAAGCGCTTGCAGAGAAGGGGAATTGCAAGCTGTGAGACATGGAAATGATGGTAGCTCGCGGAGGTCGGAGTTTTCTGCTTCTGTAGCCTATATCAAGTTCTGAAGTGAGGAAACGTACACGAATGTGAGGTCGTCTTTCTGTGACCCGCCACGCGAATCCACGTCAAATATATAATCAGCGAAAGGGCAAAATAGAAAAGGAGAGAAAAACCAATTTAACTGTTATGTACGAGTATATTTATTGTAAATTTTTAAGAGAAAATTGTAATTTGGTCTCAAAGAAGGGATTATATAATTAAATTGTCCCACAAAATCACGTAATTATAAAAAAATCTTGTAAAGTTGTCAATACTTAATATAGAATGATTAATGACAATGTACTTCATGTTAAGCATTGATAATTTAGAGATATTTTTTACAATTACGCAATTTTATAGAACTGTTTGATTGTATAGTTTTTTTTTTAGGACCAAATTATAATTTTTTTTCAATTTTTAATGCCACCTCCTCTCCTAATGTTACACAACAAACAAAATCTTACATTGATACAGGCTTAAGGTGTGATTTTAGCAACAAAATTTTTCACTGTAAAAATTAAAGATGGTGTGAATTTAACAACTCTATTAAAGTGGCCTAAAACTATGTTTACCCACTTGTTTACCCTTCAAATTTATTATAAGAAATAATTACATCAAAGTATTATATAATCTAAAATCTATCCAATGAAAACATGATAACTCATAC
>JBAGKO010000003.1:18631321-18646471 GCA_037177275.1 Acacia concinna | reverse complement strand
AGAATACTAACAAATACAAAAATAAATAGAGTAGTAAAATTTTAAGGTTTGTGATTTGAAAGGATGATTTGATGAATAGATAAATTGTTTTCATTTTCTAAGGAAATTAAAGTTAGTCAATTGAGGAAATTTAAGTACTTATCATTTATTTTTGTATTTGTTAGTATTCTTGTTACTTTTATTGACATATGGTTATAAATTTATTGTAGAGTAAACTTGATTTGGCCTGTTGGACTTGAATTCTCTCAAGTTTAGTTTGTGTATCAAGAACTTGAGATAGCCACTTTTTAATTTAATTTGCATGCTTTGGCGAGATGATTATAAGTGTATGTTAGTATTATCAATTGCTATATGTATATGCTATAGTATTTTACTTATGAAAAATGAATATATATATATATATATATATATATGAAATTATATTTGTGAGCAAACTTTTAGTTAAGTATGCTTAAATTACTTATATTGTGGTTGTAATGTTGATTATGCATAGCATTGAATATTAAAGGGCAAAGGAGCAAAAATACCTATAATATTTTCTTTAATGAGTACCTGACACCACGAACAATTTTAGGGGGCTAAAATTCCCATGTTCATTGAAAAGTAGAGCAAAAATATCTATGATCTTTCCTCTAAGGAGCACCCAGTACCATGAACAATTTTTAAAGGCTAAAATTCCTATGTTCAATGAAAATCAAAGCAAAACTACCCTAGCCATTTATTCCAAGTAACATTTGTTAGCCTCTTCACCAATGTGTCTTCAGTTGGTGAGTTAGAGTTCAATGTTGCAAGTCACAAGTTAGGTGAGGATGATTAATGGTGAGGCCGTGAGGGTAAAAAGAGTTATTTCTATTGACTACCTTTTTTCTATGATCTCCATTAAAATAAAAAGCCATACCCAATAATTAAGGAATAGGAGAAGAGAGATAAGAGACTTGATTAAAGGAAGGAGATGTCTTCCATCTTCTTGTTCAATACTAGGAAGGAACAAAAGAAGCGTGGTTTCAATTAGGCAACCAAGAAGGGTTGCAGAGGTATTGCTATCACATGGGTTGTTGGTTCCACATTTCCACTGGTTTTGTCACTGTCTCAATTCTCACTTACAATGAACTTTCGCACTTTTATCTACATCCCATGGCGATTCATCCTTGCTCAGATTCACACTTGTTCACTCGATGCTTGCTTGCTCGATTAACCACTCAGTTTTGTCATGATTTTCCTTACATCTTATCGCAATTCGCCATTGCTTGCCATTCAAGATTGCTCACTATTAACCCTTTCTTGCGATTCACCTATGCTCCCCTGTATTCTGTCAAAGTTAAAGCTCTGTCCAAGTTCTATTTTGTTTTTTCCAATTTGCCAAGTCTTTTGTTTTACTTATTAAAAAAACCTGTCAGCTTAACTTCCATCTCAGCAATTTTGATCAAATTTCTAAAAACTCTTTTCAACGCCCATAGAATAAATAGCTAGGGTATTTTTGCTCAACTTTTCAATGAACGTGGGTAGTTTAGCCCCTAAAAAATTTTCGTGGTGCTAGGTGCTCTTTAGAGAAAAGATTATAGGCATTTTTGCTATACTTTTCAATGAACATGGGCTTTTTAGCCCCTAAAAATTGTTTGTGGTGCTGGGTGCTCCTTAGGGAAAGGATCATAGGCATTTTTGCTCCTTGCCCAATATTAAATGTGAGGATAAATTATTGATGTGGAACTTTGTAATGTTGAATGAGATTGAAGTGTGTGAGATTGTGATGAGATGTGATTGGAGCTGAGAAAACAAGCTGACCCAGCCCTACAGGGTTGGCTCGTCACGAGCTTGAACCTAATTGGGTAGGTTCATTTAGGCCCAACTCCCAAAATATACATACATTTTGAAGTTCGGCCTGATTAGTCATGGGCTCAGACTGGCCCATTGGGCTTTAACAGAAAAATTCTTTTTAAAAATTTTCTTAAAGAAATTTACTTAAACACTAAAATTTTAAAATTAAGACAAATATTTTTAAAGCATTAAATGTTTTATCTTTATTAATAAATAAAATAAATAACCATTTGTCTTAAAATAAAATTCTTCAAGAGATAGAGACTTAACCTTCTCATTTTTCAATTTGTGTTATTATTTTTTATTTTTCTTAAAGTTTGCATAACATTTGGACCTCCCCAAATACAATTAAAAAATTGTTCTCTTTATTTATCAAAACTAAGTTAAAACATAAAACATTATCTCTGTTTTCCACCAAAAAAAAAACAACAACAAACATGAAGTCTAAAAACTAATGTCTACAATTAAATAATTAACTAAATTAAGACGTAAACTATAAACTAAAACTAAAAAATATGAATAACATTATCATTATCATATTTTCCGTACTCATCATCATCATCACTATCATCTTATGTCAATTTTTTTTTAAAAAAATATAAACATGCCTAAATTGGCTAGCCCGCAGTCTTGTAAGACTAGCTCATTTACGCCTACTGTCCCATAGGGCTTGCCTATTTAGGCTCAAATCCATTTTTATACTATAAATTACAAGCCCTACCCGTGATGGGCTCTAGCTTAAAAGCATTGGCCTAACGGGCTTGGCCTAATTTCCAAGCTTTAGATGTGATTGTGGGAGGTAGATTCTTTTATACCACGTGGCATAGTCGGCACTTGGTGCACAAACATTAGTGTATGCCACAGTATCTAAACTAAAGACCTTTCTCTCTTACAATTAAGGTCCTAGTTTCACATTTTAATTATTTGATCTCAGAGGCCAATTCTACACATTTTAGGCCATTGAATCCATCTGTGTTCATTTTATCATAACCACACTCCCTCCCTTACTTTCCCTCTTGGCTGAACCTCCTACTTTAGGGTGATTAGTGATTTCATCTGTTCAATACTTTAACATGTGTTCTTACAATATTTTCTCAAGTATAATAGTATTCTGAACACAATGGAATAATCAAACTAATGAAAATCAATCACTAGCGCATACCCAGGGGGTCTGGCCAAAACTCTCACTAGTTCCACAAGATAGGATTTCAGTTTAATTCAAGTATATACACCATATTCTAGTATTTTCCAATCATTTAAAGTATAAAACAATTCCAAATCCTCTCTCCCTTGCCCTAGCCAAAACTTGGGTAGCATCTTTGCCTTGGAAATGCTTCAGAAACAATGGATAAAGAGAGAAGAATTGAAGAGGATACATATTAAAACTTACTTGAATAAAAAATTGGGTCGTTGTTGCTTGAATCTCTTTTGAAAAAACTGAGTTTCCAAACCACTAGAGGTTCCTTAGGGTTGCTGTCTTACACGGCCAGTGGTGTGTGCCTCTATTTATAGTTGAGGTCTTGGGTCCAAGGTGGTAATTATTTGGGTCTAACGTGGTAATTCTTAAAAATAAAGTTTTGTGTTTACATTGGAACCACCTTCTCCATGTGACATGTTTCCCTTCTTCAAGCTTCTTGAGACTTCTCAAAGGACCCAAGTTGGCACCACCTTCTTAGGAGTTAATGGAACTCCCTTGACTCAATTTCCTCTAACAATTTCTCCCATATTGGTTAAAATACCCGAAAAATTTCAGAAAATTATATACTAGAAGAAATATTATGAAAATTAGTAGAAAAATACTTGAACATGCCAGGAAGTTGCCATAAAAGTTTCATGATTTTTTTGTTATCTAGAACTCCCAGAATTAATTTTTCTCCGAAAATTGCCTTCTATAGGCAAAATTCAATCCTAGTGATTTTTACTAATATCTCTAAGCTTTCTTCTTAGCTTGAGATAATTTCATAAATACTCTAAATTATTATATTAATTTTTTTCAATCCCAATCCAGAATAATGGGGCCTTTATATATATATATATATGATATAATTAATTTCTGACAAAAAACTCGATTTAGCCAAAAATTATTAAAATATTCAAAAATTCACTAAGAATCCCTCATGCCTCTAAAAATCATTCTGATCAACATAGACTATTTTGGATGCCTTGTAATATTTTTTAGGATTTTATGGGAATTTTCAAGGCTTTCAGACCTGACTGCATCTCAACCTGAAATTTTGTGGAATTTTTATTTTTTGTAGATAGGTCCTTCGCCTGATCTTACTTCAAAAGTTAGGAGATCTCTCTCTCTCCCCTCTATTGGCTATGGTCTTTATTCATATTGAATCTCTCATCTAAGGAGCTAAAAATATCAGGATGTTACATTTTAGAACCCTAAAAAATCATATAGTGCTAGACAAACTTTGAGTAAAAACACATGTGTATTTTTGACCCGTAACCTTAATAATAATATATGAACCATGATAGTCTTTTACAAGTTTTGGCCAAGTAATAACAACTTCTGAGCATCTAATGACGCATCAACAAAAATTATAAAGACAACATACAATTAATAATCTTTGCATATAAAGATGTTCTTTATTCTCAAAAAGCGGACATAAATTATAAAGACATAAAAAAAAAGGATGAATAGAGTTGTTATTTATGACTTTATGAACAATATTAACAACCACTGATTATGGTATTAATGACACATTTTGACCTCTATATTAGCCAACAAAAACAGAGAATAAGCTCGCCAACAACATATTAGAAATCAAAACCCTCTCCCACCGACAATGAAACTCCAATATAAATCATAAAGAGCCTAACCCATTAATATTCATACCAAAATAAAGCCTTTTCACATTTTAACAACAAAAATGGATGAAAGTTGTTCACCTAAAGATCAATTGAGAGAGGTATATCTAGTTGAGTGATAGAAATGATGGATGATCAAGATAAATCCTAAATCTAAAAATTGAACAAATATTTGTCAATCATCAAACGATTTTCACATTTATCAGAAAAAGATATAATCTTGATTATGCGCACGAAGGATGTGGGCTACAATATTTTTTGAATTGGTGTATTCAATTTTAATTGAAAATGATAAATATGTCTTTTCATTTTTAGAATTAGTTGCATTTAAGTCTATTGGGATCTTACTACAATTATTGATTTTTGTGAGGCATGATTGTATTTAAATTTGTTCATTGGGACCTGTTTGTAATTTTCTCCACTTTTATATTTTTTATCAATTTTTTAAGGGGCAGATATTTTCATGTGAGACAAAACATTTTTAATTGGCACTTTTGATAATCCCATAGCTTCCCCATCCAAAATAAGCAAAGGGTAAAGTCAAACCGGTCTTCTATGCTCTGTTTTAAGAATGTGACAGCGACTATGCGAGCTGCCAAGAAATTTCCTGCCCTGCCAAACCAAGTTTTTTATTATTTTCTTTTGCGGGAACGAAGCAGAATATTTGTTGGCCAAAAAGTATTGGAAAAAAAAACTAATTTTGATAAAAGAATAAAATAAAATATTATTATTAAAAATATAAGAATATAAAAATTAAGATAGGGCCCGTTTTCTAACAAATGTCAGGTCTTTAAACGCGAACGCATTTTTCATTTTGGGAGGTAAGGGTGTGTTTGGTTTAAAGAACATGAAAAAATAGGATGGAAAAGAAATAAAGGTGAAAAATTATTTAAATGTATATGGGACTTATTTATATCACATCTAAGATATGAATAATATTTTTTATATACGGTAAAATAGTTTTCTTGCTAGCATGTGTGAGTCCCATATACATATAAATAATATTTTATCTCAATTTATTTTCTATTCCATTATCTCCTTTTCTTTGAATCAAAGGCCATAAAAAATATAAAACTTTCTAAAATATTTTAAGGTGTTAAGTAAACTAAAAATTATTTTAAAATATTTTTCTGTATAAGTTAATATCCTAAAATATTTTGTAGTATCACTCAGTTTCTAACTGTCAGTAGTATTCATTGTTTTAAAGTATTTTTTCAATACCACCCACGATCTTAAAGTATTTTTTTTGCATTATTCAATATCTTAAAATACTTTTTCACATCACCATATATTATTTCAAAAAAAAAAAACAGCCTTTGTCATTTTACGTCAAAACGTTGCTGTTTTAAAGAAAAGGAGGTAGGGGACTGTAATGAGAATTAGAGAGAAGCTGGTCCCTAATGTAAGATAAAAATGTGTCTTAGATAGATTTAAATAATACTTTTTCTATTTTATTTTCTTTCCATCAAACAAAAATTTTCTTATCAACTCTTTTTTTCCTAATAGTTCCAAAATATTTTCAATTCAATTCCATTCAAATTCAAGAGAATGCCCATTTTCCATTCTATTATCTGATTTTCTTCAACCCAAACGGCCTAATATATCTTGCAGGCAAAAAAAAAAAAAAAGGAACAAAACAAAACACTCCTAATATAGATAAGCATCATTTATACAAGTGTCTCACATTTCGTTCTGTCACTCATTTCGGAATATTTTATTTCCTCTCAACTGTTCCTGCTTCTTTGGCTATCATCTACAGGCAGCCTGTAACAGAGATTCATCGTTCACTTATTTCCAGTGTCACATTGACAACTGCTCTCCCAAGTTACACTTCCAATCATCTTTCTTTGTTGGAATCATGTCTCACCCTCTCTGGGAAGCTGATAAAATGTGAGGACCACGACATTTTCCTTAAGATTTATTACACTTCAAAATTTCCCCTGTTTTCCAACTTTCTTGTTTTCTCTTTACTTACAGAGTCTTTGTTTTCTAGGTTTCCTTCTTTGTAAACCATTTTCTGAAGTTTTAGTTCTAGGGTTTGATTTCAGTGTTGATGATGCTGTAATTTTTTTTATTTAGTCCTTTTTGGCATTCATTGACTGAACCTCACCACATTATATGTGGCACGCACGTTTGGGTATTCAGCTGTGCTTTTTCTTTGAAATGGTTTTGCCCTTCTTGACCTTAGTTAACTATACGACTTTTAATGGGCTTCCAACCTTTTTTCTTTAGTTTGTGTTTGAATCTTTCTCTTCCTTCCTTTCTTTATATATGTTTTGACTTGCTAACCTTTCATTCATTTGTTTTAAGATAACATGCAGGAAATGCTTTTAGTGTTTTCTTGGCCTATAATTTGAGTTTATGCTACGTGGGTATGTAAAACTTATTCGACCTGTTAGATTAATTTTTACACACACACACACACACATATTTTTTTATACACACTCTCCAGTCCTTCAGGCGTTATGTTTATCTCTTGCTACGAAATGTTCTTTGTGTGTGCAATTTGGTTGCAGGTTAGGAGAATGGAAGGTGAAGAAATATAATATTTTAGACAATTGTTTCCAGCTCTTTATTCTGTTTTTCAGTACCTTAAGCTTATTCAAGCTCTTCTAAGATATATTATGCTTCCGCTCGGTCTGGTGGACTTTTGATTTCCTTGTTTCCTTTGATGAAAAACATTTATGCAAACAATTGGTGTGGTTGACTATTGACTTTTCATTGTATTTACTACTGTATTTTCTTATCTGGAACTTCTAAAATTTAATGGTTCTCTATGTTATATCTCATTTTGATAATAGATTGAGATTTTTAATGTGGGATTATGGTTTGTATTTATTGTGTTTCATATGATTTATTTGGGGTGTATGTATTATCTGCAAATTGTCTTCCTAAGATTTGGCTATTTAATAGTACCTACTTGTGCTCTAATTAAAGCCCTTGAGTCTTGACTCATTTTTGTGTCGGGGGTGCTCAGGTTAGATGTGTATATATTTGATTATCTCAAGAAAAGAAAACTGCATGCTTCTGCAAGGGCATTTCAGCTCGAGGGGAATGTCTCCACGGATCCTGTAGGTAAGATCAAGATACTGATTTTTTTTTTTTTAATGGAAATAAACTTACTATATAATTGTTCTTCTACATTTATTCCACTTTGACCTCTGCTTTTGGTCATTCCTCCAGTTATAGATGCACCTGACGGTTTTCTGTTGGAGTGGTGGTCCGTCTTCTGGGATATATTTATTGCCAAAACCGCTAGGAAAGACCAAAATCACTCGGAAGCTGCATTATCTTACATTGAGGTGGTTATTTGGTTTTGCATTTATCTGAATTTATTTTATTTTCTCTCGAGTAACTCCCATGTATCAATTTCTGTTTTTTTCCCTTTGTGTATATATTCTAATATATGTTGTAAGTGTTGTTAACTGCTTGCAGCATTGGAAGCACAGGCTAAATGTGTGTTTCTTATTGATGCTCATAATTGTGTATACTAGACCTTTATCTATGTTGTTGGAGCTGGTAATTAATAATTACTTTTTCTCTACATGCTTATTATTTTACTGTGGATCAAGATTCTAGTTTTACACCAAACTTAAGAGTTTTCATCATCAGAAAATGATATACAAGTCCGATGTCATCTGCCTTATTATTTTACTGTGTATCAAAATGATCAAGATTTCTAGTTTTACACCAAACTTTAGAGTTTCATCATCAGAAAATGAAGAATAAGTCCCTTGTCATCTGCCTTGTGCTTCAACTTCCGTTTTGAGGCCTGAGGCCTTGTTTCTCTTCATTGAGTATAGAATGGATCATAAACTAGCCCATTGTAAATTTCAAACTGACAGACTGTACAAACTAAGGCTAGAGAGATGCAGAAGCAACAAGGGCAAGAGCGTCAAAAGCTGAATAATCAGCATCAACAAATGCAAATGCAGCAACTTTTGCAGAGGCATGCCCAACAACAACTACAGCCACAGCAACAGCAATGTAGGGGTGGGACCCAAATTGTCAGAGATGGTACCACTGGTCCTCTTAGCAACAATCCTTTGATGAGGCAGAACCATGCGACCGTTAATGCCATGGCAACAAAAACGTATGAGGAGAGGTTGAAATTTCCTCTCCAGGGAGAAGCCTTAGATAATGCACCTGCCAGGGTATTTTGAGATTTTATTATTTAGTCCTGTTTTTTGTATCTCATTAGCATCATTGTTCATGCCATTTTCTTTGCAGCAAAAGATTGGCGGTGATGCAGGTCAACTTGTTAGACCGATTAAGGCCTCATTGTTGAAAGCAACAGCAGCAGCTTCATCAGCAACTGTTGGACGTCCTGCAAGGTGCCTTTATCGTGAAATTTTCTTTTTGTCTGAAAGATTTTCTCTTGGTCATCTTATTTATGATACTTCTCTCCTTTCAGTCTGAGTTTTTAAGTTTTTGGAATTTGTTTGCAGTGAAACATTGCTTGGTGCACCTAGGGGTTTACCAGGGAATCTTCAACATGCTCAGAGTTGCAACCAGCAACTTGCAGGTTAAAGTCAACTTGCTTATTTCCCTTTTTTTTTTTGTTATTTTGTATCTATTTCTTTCTTTCCTCCTTTATCTCTGACATTGGTTTGCATATTCCTAGAGCCAACAATCTCATTTATATGGAGCACACCTATTTCAATAATGAATCACAATAAACTTCAAAATTCTAACTTTGTGCAGCTATAATCAATGGTCTCATTTGTTTTTATAATATCTTGGAAGCATCTAAAAAAAAGGTGGACCCCAATGCCAAGCGGCTCCCGCACAATCGTGGGCTCAGGGGAAGGAAACCCCATATGTACGCAGCCTTACCCTAGCATTATTGCCAAGAGGCTGTTTCTAGGGTTCGAACCTTGGTCCTGGGGGTGGAAAGCCAGCGCACCCACCAGTTGCGCCAAGGCCCGCCTTCAAGACAAAATAATAAAGATAAAAAAAAAACACACACACACACACCCAATAATTATTAACCTAGCCAAGACATGTCAATTCTCCAAAATGGATATTCTATTCAGGTAAAAGCTGGCACATAATCATCCACATCCATTCCCTCTCCCTCACCTCAACTCAGACAAAAACTTTACCACTATTCATGTACAGATCTTCCATCAGAAGCAGTTCAAAATCACCGAAAAGTGTGATACAGCAGAATTGAATGGTTAAGAGAGTTATACCAAACCAGTAAGGTGACAACGCAATTTACCGAGTTTAGACGACAATTTACTTAAAGCAAAAAATGCAGCAATCAAAGAAATTTTTGAGTTGGGCATTAATAAGAAGCAGAAGTAGTTGAGTATGAGTTATTAAGTAATAGGACAAATGTCAAGCATAAATTTGTTGATCTCCGTCATCATGTTATATAAAAATCAAAGAAATTTTTGAGTTGGGCACTCATACGATTCTATCCACAAACACATGCACCCAATCTCACCCCCACCCCCAAAAAAAGGGTTAGCACGTTTTTATTGGAAACCTGATAACAAACATTTAAGTAAATTTTCCTAAGTCTCATCCTTAGTATCAATGAGTTTTTCCATTCCCAGAGCTCCTGCATTAAATTGAATCGAGTCATTAACAAATTCCAATAGTAATATGATCCACTCGTATAACTCAAGTCCTCCCCAAATGTCGAAAACAGTTCCAAATATAGCTCAGGAACCAATAACACGCCCTAACTGGAAGTAGTTAGGCTACTCTTAAGCCAAATAAGCAATGATCCTGACTGGTTGCAGCTTACCAAGAAGATTTATTTGTAAATCAGTCACTATTTTTCAGATGTAGCATAAAATCCAGAAGGAAGTCTATAAACTGACAGCCAAAAAGCAGAAGATGGAAGGTATGTAGTAATAAAATCCAGAAATAGAGCGAATAGAGACAGAAAAAATTGGTACCTGCGAGTGGTTGCGAGTCAGGTTCAGAAATTGAGAGAGACGACGAGGGCGATAATTGAGAGGCGAGATGTGATTAAGAGTTGAAGGAGAAGGAGGAGAGCAAGCTTAGAAGACAATGAGAAAGAAAATTCTACGGTGACTATCGCGCATTCTCTTGGTCATGGCCTTGGAAGAAACTCTGGAACCAAAAAACTATCAAGCTTGAGTGAGGTTGCGATTTTTCAGAAAAGAAAAGGAAAACCAAAAACAAAAAACATATTAAAATTGTTTTCTGTTTTCAGGTTTTAAAAACAATTTTTCTTTTTTTTTTGTTGTTGAGAACAAATGAGTAAAAACAAGTGGCCCAAACAAGGTTTTTGTTTTTGTTTTTTTAAAAACTAAAAAACTGTTCCCAAAATAAATTGTCAAACAAGCCCTATATCTCCCATTTGAATATAACTTCATGAGTGTCTTTAACTGCTCCATAATAGAAATATAAGAAAAATAACAGTGATGAGAACGGCTTTGCAGCTCTACAAACACTCAACAAGGAAAATAATTTTGAAGCTCATGACACTCCCATCCTCCCCTAATAAATTTGTGAAGTGGCAATGAAACTGATTCAATGTACCATGAAATGAGATCTCTCCACACCATCCATTTTCTCTTATGGCAAGCCAACAATTATTTTTGGCTTCATGAAGCTCTGCCATGCTAAAATGTTTTCTTCCTTGCTGTGATTCACACATCCTAACAAAATCCCATCCAGCAAATTAGGTACTGATGTGAAGGGAAATAACTAATATCAAAACCGCATGAAATTTGTGAATGCAACCTGGAACAGTGGAGTGTGAAACATGGGCTTCCACCAATATGCGAGCACGCTTAAGATTTAGCTGTTGAAGCAAGTCATGTAAAGGATACATCACTGGGCAGATATATCATACGAATATATTCCTTTCCTTTTAGCTTCTTCACTTACTGTATTAAACTGGAGGCCAGAAAGGGATTCATAACGTAGCCAAAGATGCACAGGCCACACAATCATCAAGTCAAAGATATAGCAGAATATGATTTTTAATAGGCCAGGTGTTTATTGCATTCAGCCACCATTAAAAGTATTAACTTGCTTGGCAATTCGATAAAAAATAAAGTGGTCAGTGGTCCAGAGAAAGCAAAGAATTTTGAACCACCGACAAACAAAAATGAAGTAAAACAAGAATCCATGAATTGCTTTGAGGGAATAAAAGAAGGCTACAACAAAAACGCATCAATCGGAACCTGCTGTTTGGTAGGTTTTTCAAAGCGTCGGGTATGAAGCCCTGATACAAGCCAATAACTCCCTCAAGCGCATGATACCTGCATTGATGAAATGATTCAATTGACATTAGCACAAATTACTGAATTATTAGAGTTGAAGCAACCAGATAATTCTGAAGTGTGCCAGGAGAATATTACACTAACACATACACATGAAGTTATTCAAATATTTGATCACTTTAGGGCCACACCACAAACTTAACTGCCATGTACCAAGGACTTTACCTTTGAGTTGTAGAAATTGAGCTTGAATGAGAAAGCTAGATTTTTTTTTTCAATTTTTTGCAGATAAGAAATTCTGCTGTTGAATAATTAGCAGGGCTCGTATATTTGATGGTTGGTTAATGTGAACGCTAGTATGGAGAGAAACACAAGCATGTCTACCAAGTGAGGAGTGACTATAATTTGCTGCTGATGCTAAAAGTAAATGGGAGAAGTCTAACTAGAGAGGGCTTCTAAAACTGTCTTATAAGGTGTGCCCTTCAATTGCATCTGCCTTCGTACAGTGTCCAGAGGATAGCATGTAAGTGTGGCAAGCAATACAGAAAGCACGGCTTTGATTATAGATGTTTCAGTTCTCTTTTGATACTTTTCTGGCAAAGACTTATTTAATCTATTACCCAAAGAAAATCAAGATGTTTCATAATCAATATTCAAGTCCATTCTCCTTCAAATTGTCAAAATAAATAAATAAAAAACGTCCACGGATTTACAAGTCAAAAACACACAAATTTGCCGTAATATAGGGAGCAATTCTGATAAGAGAAGGCCCAAGGCCATGATAGCATGCTGCCATACCTTCCCCCCTTAGCACATCTCAGAACATCTAATGTGTAGGTTACCTACATGGGTCATACCAGAGTAGATACATGCATAAGCATTGCATATAGGAAAAATTAAAAATCTACTGAAAATACGATTATAGTCAAAGAGTCTAATTAGTCCACATATGTACTCCAGTTCTCTACTGATTCCAACAATGCTAATCGCTACTGATTCCAACCTGTCTAATAAATAACTTAACCAATTCAGTTTAAAGAAATCATCAGCTCATTGCTATTTATTCGAGGAAGACAACTGATAGGAAAGATAAAGAGAATCCAACCTGCCGGAGAAGATTAGTTTCTTTCCAGAAGAAGACACCGGATAATGGACAGAGGCTGGACTGGGATGGAAGAACCGTCATTGGAAAGCCGAATACCAAAGAGTGGAGAGCTAGTGGCCGAATTTGGAGCAAGGCTTCTGCATTTAATGTGGACTAAGAAATTAATGAGACCTTTATGTTTATATTCAACAATAAAAAATTAATGCAACATCAAATTTGCATTCCCAAGTCTAAATTCGTAGTTTACTGTCCACAATCCTAGCTTACTAAGAGTTCTACCACCAAATTCGTATGTATCACTCTACCATATTTTGTAACCACCAAATTCATTCCATTAGAAGCCTCACTTAACAGTTATGGATCCTTCATTTGCACAAGTTCCAGAGTAATTAAGGAAGGAAACAAACCTGCCTTTATTATTTTCACCCTGTTTTAAATTCCAGTTGGAATTCCGTAATGGAATGGAGAAACAAGGCAATTTGTCACGTTGTAACAATAAACTAGAGCCGGTAAATCGGGTTCAACCTCTACGCTCAATCTGCTAGCCTGCTGGTTAGGACAAGGTTAGGGTTGACGAATTTTGCAGCCCACACCCAACTCGCATAGCTAATGCGGGTTGGCCCCCATTTTTTAAAAAAAAAATTCCCTATTTATTTTGAGTATTAAACATAAAAGCCAATTGAATATAATGGGCTTGACCCTTCTATATGTGGGGAAAAGAAGACAAAATGAGTGTAAATGAGCCTAATCCTTTTATATCACACAAAAGTAAATTGGGTTGAATGAGCATATATATATATATATATTTGTGTGGGTTAGGGTTGGTGTTTTGTCAGCTTGCAGAAGTGCGGGTCGCACAAGCCTGACCCGTACAACCCACGGGTCGGTGCGAGCCAACTTGTTGGTTTACCAGCTTGTAAAAGTGCACATCACACAATCCCGACTCTCACAACCCTTCGCGTCGGTGCTAGCCAACCTGCAAACCGCCAGTTGGCCCGCATTCCCAGCTCTACTAAAAACATTGTCTACCATGTCATCTTTATAAGAATATTCCATTCTATTGCTTGCCATTTATTATATAAGAGCATGGGGTAGAAGGGTATGGTATAGATATGTTGCAATAAATATCATAAATTTGAACCAATCATACAAAAGTAGAAAACGGGGAGAAAAACATACAATTGAAAATGAGGACTTCAAGGGATAGAATTGTCTTCGCTATGCTCTTCTTCAAATGCATCCTGTGTAATATATAATTCAGAAATGCAAATTAGATACTTGTAAATATTTTCTTTTTTGTTTGGGGGGACCGCAAGACAATGACAATATTAAAACGATTAACTAAAAACGTACTCAAGCAAATTTTACATGCATTAAATAGTATGTATTACCTACAATGTCGTGCTGCACTCGAATGGGAGCCAACTCCACAATTCCTCGTTGCGTGATGGAACTCCCATTATTTTGCTCTTGTACCTATAATATATACTTGAAAGGCTTGTAACTTGTAAGGGACATAAACTATAATTAAATATACTTTACATTAACTACTTACCATATTTTAGGTGTAGAACTGCAAGACAACAACGATGTAGGAAAAAACCAAGCCAATCGGTATAAAAGTAGGCTTGGCTTTACCTATCGCTAAAAAGAATGTACTCAAGAAAAACCATGGAAATCCAGTTTCAAAACCTAAACGCATATCTACATCTTTGGATACGGACATTAGTCCGCATGATCCATAAGACACTACTCCAGATATCAGGTTTCTCAACCATGAGTTGGATGAGGGTTACTAAGCAAATAAAAACAAAAAAACTACCTTTAATTTTGCTAGTATTTGGAACTTTTGGAAATATTAAAAAACTCAATAACAAAATAAATACTATGTATAGTATAACGCCTGTAGCGCCTTATTGTCCGAAAAGTTGTGCATAGGTGGAGCTAACAGGAAAACAACACGTGTCAAACGTAAACGACAACAGCCGTGCGGCTTTCTAAAGCCTTGATACATGTTCTTGAAATCACTCTAAAGTTAACAACAACAAAAATTAAAGAAGTCAACCAAAAAACAGCAATGCAAAGGGTTCAAATGCTAAGACAAGGAAACTAGAATTTACCAAGTGTCATGTTATAACAACTGGAAGATGACATCTGCTCATCAAATGAAGAAGCATTAATATTAAGCAATAACAACATTAA
>JBAGKO010000003.1:18619692-18631221 GCA_037177275.1 Acacia concinna | reverse complement strand
TGTGATATTTAAATGGTTTAAATATCACACATTGTTGTCATTAACAACTATCGGTGCCCTTAATCACAACTACATCTGCCTCCATTGACAGCTTTTTAAAACTAAGTGCATCAGATGTTCTAATGCACTGAGTTTGAAAAAGTTGTCAATTGAGGCAAATGTAGTTGTCATTAAGGGTACCGATAGTTGTTAATGACAACAATATGTGATATTTAAATGAATAAGGGCAAAGGGACATTTTTCATAGTGAATTAATTGCAAAAAAGTCTCACGGAATTTTTTTGCAATCAGACAACTTCATGAGACCGTTTTGTTATATATTCTATTGGTCGGACCAATACACAATTTTCCCTAATTTTTATTGGATAGAATTTAAATGACAAAGTACTTTGGAGTATGTTATTACCAACCTTTATGTCAATTTACCAAAATTGTTAAGAGCTTGTTTGGTATAAAGGATTTGGAGAGAATGGGAGATGAGGGAGAATTTTTATAAGTTAAATTTTAAAAAATTAGAGAAGTGGAGTAAAAATTTGTGTTAATTAATTTTTCATGATCTTTCATCTTACATCTTCTCTTCATTAAAATTTTATAGCTCCACTTGTTTTTTTTTTTTTAAATTCAACTCTTAAAAATTTCCTTTTGCCACCCCTCCCTTATCATCACCTCATGCCAAACAACCCCAAAAATTACACAATTATAAAATATTATGTCTAATTTTGCATTTCAAATTTCAATTGTACTGGACACTCACAGTGAAAAACTCCATTGCTAAAACACACCTTAACCTTAACCCTTTAAAACAAGAGGAGTAGTTTATATCATATTACTCCTCTCATCCCTACAATAAGATTTAAGTAACTTATTTGAGCAAATTATAAAAAGATGCTTCTTCTTCTTTCTTTTTTTTTTTTGCTAGAACTATCTTTCATAGAGATTAATGACCTTGTATGGTTTAGTTTTACACAAACCTGAATCCAAAACTTAACCTGCAAAATTATCAACATATGAGTTTTGTAGGGAGTATCACTTTCTTTCCTTTTTTTTTTTTAAGTTATAAGGGGAAAACTAACGGCTTGAATTACAAGCAGGATCAAACCCACAACGCATCTGTATCACTAGACTACAAAGCCTTTGGTGATAGGGAGCATTACTAACTAAGTTAACGGTTAGGCCAAAGATGCTTTTATCAACCTCTGAACAACAAAAGGAAACAATAAAGAAACATAAGGACAGGCCTAAATACATCCAACTATTTTACTTGGCATACATAATTCCAGAAAACATAAATACAGCTCAACATGAATTTAGCATATATGATCACAAGGTGCAAGGCAGAAGTTTATATCCAACAAAATTCTCATACAGAGAGTCGGAAGAAATCTGATACATAATAACAATGAGACTAAGGGCAGGGGAATTTTCACTAAACTAAATTTCATATATAATGAATCATTTTCAGGGAGCACTAATCGCACAAAAAATTTCGGAGGCCGAAGATGCCTTCAACAAAAATGAATCCGAGGATCAACTTCATTATCTATTTGTTCAGTTCTGTTTCTGGCGATTCTCCTCTGCAATTGTTTGGAACTCTATCTTACTAGCTGCAATTACCCGTTTAATGAAGTCATATGTGGTAAGCCTGATGCTGCAGAGATAAACAGGGGAGAAATTCAGTTGACATAACAATTCGGTTCAAATAAAGTAATAGTGAGCTCTTTTCTTGATCAATGTATGATCAGTTTCAGAAAAAATCCCAAACATTTTAATCATCACATGCAAGGATTTAAGTTATGCTGGCAAAACTGAATTTATAACCAGCATGGTGACAAAAAAACAGCCTATAATAACCAAGTAACAAAATTTGTAGAGAAAGCAAAGACTTTTAACCACAGAGGCACCGACAAACAAAAATGCAGTAAAACAAGAATGTATGAATTGCTTGGAGGGAATGAAAGAAGGCTCCAACAAAAACACATCAGTCGGAACCTGCTGTTTGGTAGGGTTTTCAAAGCATTGGGTATGAAGCCCCGATACAAGCCAATAACTCCCTCGCGTGCCATGATACCTGCATCAATGAAATATTCTCTTGACATCAGCACAAATTACTGAACTATTAGAAATGAACCAACCAGATAATTCTGAAGTATGTCAGAAGAGTATTACACTAACACATGCACATGAAGTTATTCAAATATTCAATCACTTCAGGGCACACCACAAACTTAACTACCATGTACCAAGGACTAAAACCTTTGAGTTGTAGAAATTGAGCTTGAATGAGAAAGCTAGATTTTAGTTTTTTTGCACATAATAAATTCTTCAGTTGAATAATTACCAGGGTTCATATATTTGACGGTTGGTTAATGTGAACACTAGTATGGAGAGAAATACAAGCATGTCTACCAAGTAAGGAGTGACTATAATTTGCTGATGCTAAAAGTAAATGGGAAAAATCTAACCTGAAAGGGCATCTAAAACTGTCTTATAAGGTGTGCCCTTCAATTGCATCTGCCTTCGTACAGTGTCCAGAGGATAGCATGTAAGCGTGGCAAGAGATGCAGAAAGCACAGCTGTGATTAGAGATGTTTCAGTTCTCTTTTGATACTGTTCTGGCAAAGACTTCTTTAATCTATTACCCAAAGAAAATCAAGATGTTTCAGAATCAATATTCAAGTACGTTCTCCTTCAAATTGTCAAAATAAATAAATAAAAGACGTCCATGGACTTACAAGTCAAAAACACAAAAATTCACCGCAATATAAGGAGCAATTCCGATAAGAGAAGGCCCAAGGCCATGATAGAATGCGGCCAAACCTTCCTCCCTTAGCATGCTCAAGGCAACCTAAAAATATTGGATAGTTATCAGTTTTTCATCCTACAAACTAAGATTTCGTTAAAAACCAAAACAACAGGCCATTCATACCTGTGACATGGTTCGATAACCTGGTTCAACTGCTAATCGTAATCTCAGAACATCTAATGGGTAGGTTACCTACATGGGTCGTACCAGATTAGATACATGCATAAGCATTGCATTTAGAAAAAATTTAAATTGTATTGAAAATACTATTATAGTCAAAGACTCTAGTTAGTCCACATATGCACTCCAATTCTCTATTAAGTCCCTAACTAGTTTTTCTCAATTAAAAAAATTCAGAGACCCCATAGGTTTGAATCACAGCTAAGCGATACTGACAGCAGCACCAGTAAATGTTACTGTGGAGAAAAGTCAGTTAACATAGGCTTGAGCAAGTTTCATTTACATGGAACCTTCCCTCAGCTTCAAAACATGAAATCTCCTTGTTCAACCGAGGTAATCACTTTTCTGTATTTTTATCCACAAAAAGTGAAGCGTGCAGTGGTTAATTGTCTCCATTACCGGTAGCATCTCTAATTCTTTCATTCAATCTCAGTCAGGAGAAGGGGATTGTTCAGATCTCACATTCCGCTGGAACAAAGAGAAGCTAACAGCACACTATGGCTAGCCATGGTCTAATATTGGTGGAAGCCTTCCTTTTGTTTTAGTTTTTAATAAAATCTTCCACTATTTAATTTCTCTCTTCTAGCTCTTAGACATTTCAAAAGCTATTTTGCGCTATTTAATTTCTGTTCTAGCTCTTGGACTTTTCAAAAAGTATGTTGCACTTGACTATCAGATCCAGATGTAGACAGTGAAAGATTCAAAAAGTTATTTAACGCTTCAAATACTTCTTGAACAAGGAACTTCAATATGACTCACGACTTGTGGAGGGCTAGGAAATTTTTTTTAAAAAACAAAAAGTTGTTTAATTCCGCGAGAAAAGAAGTTTTTATTCTGCGCACATGTTAATCCTGTTTCATAATATAATTCCCAAAAACCTAAGTTCGAAGAATTTCATTAGTTGCTAGTTCGGCCAGAAATATTTGACAAAGCATTTTGTATTCATACTTTCAAAATCAAAATTTAATTATGTGTAGAACCAAAGCACTTCGGAGGACCAAGGCAGAAGTTTACTTCTAGAATTCGAAAGAACAAGACAATATATATAAAAACTGATTACTTAACAAAAAACAAATTGCTCTTAGAACTAACGACATGATGCCAGAAACTTACAAGGATACAAGCAACGGCTTTCCTAATGAGTTACTTACAAAAGTGGATGTCATGCCAGCACAAGCACCAGCTGCAAGTCTTCCAACAACAGATAGCTCACCATCCTTTTGCCTGAACAATTTCTGACCCAAAATTAAAACTTTAGACTCAATGGTGATATGAGATTAAAAGTTATTGAAAAAGGAATAGGAGACAACCTTATAAATTTCATATGCAAAAAGCTGGACAGCACTATAAGGTATCACCCGAATAACCTGGAACATACAAGAGGTAACTCTTAAACAAGTTAAAAGACTGCATTATTTTTAGGAGAAATATAGACTGAGGTATCAATATGGTCTCTCCTAAAATCCCATACCTGAGGGAGGTTCCCCTTCCAGTAACCTCTAACGCCATCTTCCTTTCCTATAATTGTTACTGCCTGCAAATCATGTTGAGGTAAGCTAGAATTAAAGAAATTTTCCAGCCAGAGGAGCCCAAGAGTGAGTAAGATGGGAAACAGACAAAAGACAAGATGCATCAAGCATCTCCATGAATCTATTCAGCAAACAAATGCATTATTAAGCATTTACAAACACCTTTCGCACAATCGCATTGTTCTAATTCCCCCAAGAAGGAACTTTCAGGAGTTGATGATATATATCATTTGTCAATGTTGTCAATGACCCCCAAAAAAAAGATATAAAAACTACCATAACCCATCTAGTAGCGACTGCCTGCTAGTATGATTTCATCATATCAGCAGACAGGAATATTATAAAGAGCCCCAAATATCCCAATTCTGAAATGATTGAGTGATGCCAAAAATAACTTCAGGCAAGTATGTACAGTTGGTTTCCGTCATAACCCTGACCCAGCAGGCTGTAACAAGCAAAATTATATGAATTTAAACATGAAGAGAGCTTCGGGCCAAAAAAGAGAATGAAAAAAGCAGAGCAGAAACCAATTATTAGTCCCTCCAGTCCTAATTATAAGGCCAGTTGACTCTTTTTGGAGAATCTTAAAAAAGTTAATTACATTACTGTAAGACATTAAAATTTATTATTTTGCTTCAAGCTATGTTGTTTGACTTATAAATTAATATACAATATAATAAAATACAATACATGATATGATTAAGTAATGTAATTAACTTTTTTTAGGATTCTCCAAAGAAAGCCGACTGGATTTTATAATTAGGACTGGAGGAAGTACTACACAGCATATATCCAATAAGTAGGCAGTTTTTAGAACTTATTACAAAGCAGCATATTTTAGATTCTTTAGACTGAAACGTAAAGAAAATATTAACCATTGAAATATCTCATACATCATTTTTTTTGAGATGGAATAATTTATTACCTCAATAAAATTAATCGCCTTTTTAGCACTTTCTTGCCCAACTCGCACTCCATGAGTCTGAAACAGATTGTGTTATTTCGAACCATCAACCAATTTAAACTCAACAACAATACATGCAAAGAGCATCACGATAAAGCAAAATTATTTGTCACCAGCACAGAGAAGCACTAAAGCAATTAATTACTAGTAAATAAAAGATAAACAAGACTTCCAGCGTCATACCCATGAACCTTCCAGAAAAAGTAAAAATGCTTCCAAATATGACAAAGGCATAAAAGACAAATTCAACATAAGAAAGGGAGGCACACTGAACTAAAGAGGAGAGGAAGTGGAGAGGAAAAGGATTGGTTCCCGCATAATATAATTCCCAAATTCTTAGAAACTTGTTTATAAAAAATTTGAAAACAAAACCATTCAAAAAAATTTGACAACAAAATATGTGAAAAAGAAAGTAAAGACAAAGATAACGCACAGATTTTTTATATCACATGTTTCATGTGCCTAAGTATCTTATCAACAAACCAAATGCTCGATAAACTAAAATTCCCAACATCACCAAAATTTTCACACAACTTGCTAAGTTTACGAAATGCATTGGATAAGAACTAATGGTTGAGTGTATGTAGCTACAGTTCCCTATTTCGTAAATGTACGCCTAATTATTTTGGCATATCTAAGTTTTCGACAAAAGAACTAACAAGCATATTTACAATTACTAAAGCTAAATGGTTTAACATTTCAAGATAAAATTGTTAGTTTACTCTGAAAGAGAAGCCTTAGAGAGAACCTGCATAAGAATTTTGATACGGTCTTGGTAGCAGCGCCGAGGATAGCACCAAAGAGGAAAAGCATGGCATCTTAGGGCACTAGTGCGACTATACCAAGAGATGCTTCGAGAGCTGAAGAGGAGTGGGAAAGTAAAAGAGTTTAGACTCAGAGGAAGAGAGAAGAGAAGGCAACGAATTATTCCAGACAAGGATACTGAATATTATTGATGACTGGAATTATATACAGTGTCTGAAGATGGTCAAATGGTGTAACTGTGTACACGTGATTAGTTCAGTTGGCTTGTGACAGATGTTACTGTAACTAACTTAATCTAATTAGTTAGTGAAACTAAATGTAAACTAATCAACTAATTTCTAATAGAAAGAACTCCTATCCAATTTCCATTCTGCCACAGAAACGCAGGCGAATTTAGAAGGAGTGCAACTGCTAGTGCTAGTGAGCTTGAGGCTCCTGCTCTTGTTCTTCCACAGCGGCTTAGGGTCGGCGTACAGAGAGCTCTTGAGAGCGGCGACTTCGCACAATTTTGATCGGTTTGGATATAATTTATTTTAATTGGCATTTTTTTTCAGATAAAAAAATAACTTATTAAAAATTTTTGTGTTTAAACGTGATTTTATAGAAGTAGTCCCTTTTTATAATATACGTTTAAATGATGAGTAGAAAAATAATTTATGATAAAAATTTTTTTTAAAAAAATTAAAATAAGTATGTGATGTATTTATATTTTCATAATGATTTTAATATTTTGAGCGACATTTTTCTTTTCACCCTGTCTCTAATAATGATGTAAAATAATACTTCCTCCTGTCTTAATTATAAGACTTAGTTAATTTTTAAAAAAAATTATAATAAAGTAAATATTATATCTATATATATATATAATAAAATAAAACATAGCATAACATATGATATGATTAATAAATAATTTATTTTGTTTCATTAACTTATATTAGATTATTATAAAAAGTACAGAATTTTCACCATTTTACCCTTATATTTCTGAAATTTCAAATTCCTGGACAGAATTTTCACCCGAATCTAAAAATTCATATCTAATCACAAAAATATCCAATTGAGGTGATTCCAAAGCTAAAATGTCCCTTATTGAGTCTAATTTTAAGACAACATAATTCATTTGATCAATTGGATTCGTAATATTCTTAGAAAATTCATGTTTGAACACTGTTCCAGAAATCGAAATATTCTACTAGGAAAACTTCAAAAATTCATATCTCTTAACATATACATCGAAATCACACAAATGATATATCATATTAAAGCTTGACATATATAATTTTAGACTAGAAATTTTCACAATTTTTAGACATCATTAGCATAGGTAAAAATAATGCACAACAAAACTGCCACCAATTTCATTCCAAAAATTGGTCAGAAAATTCTTTGGTCATTTTTCTTATACCAAAATGTATCATTTTATTCCATTTAATTTACTTTATTTATAAGGAATATTTTGTGATTGTAATTTAGTATGTTACGCTCATGAAGTGATTACTATACTCATGGAAATGCCCATGTTTGGTCTTGTGTTTTACAGATAGATGAGCTTCTGACGAATCCTTGATACTTCTCTATATCAATTGGAGTTGTCTTATCATTCAGGCTCAACTTGTTAGTAAGATCCATGGGTGTCTCAGCTTGCTTTGCTCCTAGAATGCCTGTTCACTTGAATAGAATCTAAGCATATAAAGATGAAATGTACCCAAGAATAATACACTTGAAAAGCAGTAACTTCATAGTTTCCCAAAGGAAATATACTCTAGATCTGTTGAATGAACTAGGTGTGCTGGGATCATGATTAAATCCATTGATAGGCCCTAGAGGGAGCACAATTAATCTATTTTTTTAGTATTTTCGTTATGAATTCTAAATGTCCTTGATTGGAATTTATGTCCAGAGCACACATGTAATTGCCTTATTCCAAAAATGATAGAAGTGATCATTTTAGGGTTTTAGCCAATATACAAGCACATGTATATATTGTTTTTTTAATTTTCTAAATTTTCTATACAAAAACATATTGTGTTGTTAAAGGCATCTGTGTCAAATGTAGGTGATTGATATTGAGGAGATGGCATGGGCTCCCAAATATGGTCGGAAAGGAATGATTGATGTTTCTGTCACTGTGAAAGTTCTACCAAAGGAAAATGAAGCAGATGAGAAGGTCATGCCATTAGAGTTCAAAACTGAAAAGCAATGTCTAGCCAGGCAAGATTCTAACTCATACTACTAATATGTCATAAAAAGTTGGGATGGATTTATATTCTCACAAGAATGCATATAACATTACTTACTTAAAAGTTTTCCAGTATGATATTTCTTCTTATGACAATTGCATTTGATATTTGTAGTCATTTATAGAACACCGTGCCCAAGTTTTTTTATACACTCTTCTGATGTCTGAAAGGTGCGTAATATTTTTCTAGCAGTATATCTATACCAAAATATTTCAAGAAAGCATTTGTTTATTTATTTTCCATGGTTCAATTTGATAGGTACCTCAAGACTATTGATTCTAGTCTTCTTTATTGTCTTCAATCAGATCTGACAGAGGTAAAGTTATGTTGATACTAATTAGATATATCTTTTTTAATAAGAGCAGTCTGGTCATTTTTATTTTGTATGAAGGACATTATAGTTCAGAGATCTAACTTAGTTGGGCTAATCATGCGATGTAATGAGCTTGCAAGTGATAATCTGAAGGCATTAACCACACAACAACTGCCTCCAATGTTACTGGCATGAACTTATCCCAAATTTGTACACATGTTTATGATAATTGATGTCACTACTTCTTTTTTTTTTTTCATCTTTCTTTTGTAGAGTCCAAGCATTTGCAGAGGCTGTCTCTATCTTAATGTTTGTAGCATCTATCATAAGGTACAACACTTACTCAAGGGGGTTTAGAAAATTTTTATAGCTGTTTTTAAACTGTTCACTCATGCTAAGTTATGCTTTATTTGCCTTCTCATTATTCTTTAAAATTTAATAAACATGTATGTTTTGAAACTTTAGATTGCTAATTTAAATACTATGTTTCTAATATAAAACAACAACAACACAAGTTAGAGTATGATTTTTGTCTTAAAACTGAGGAAACTCAAATGACTATCAAACTATTTAAAGAGTATAACAATTTCTGTTGCTGTTATTTTCCATTCTTGATTATGATCATTGGAACTACTGTGTGTAATTTGGTACCATTTATTTGAGATTTATGCCTTAGTTAAAAAATGCTTGATTGTTAGAACTATTGAAAAACTCATCCGTGGGTTTTTTTTTCTTTTGCATTTTCTAGAATCTATTCAGTTAAGATCTAAATGCATAAATTTCTATTTTCCCTCTTTTTATGTTTTTTGTTAGGGTCTTGGATCTCAAGTGTGATAGAAAATGACTTTTTTCATGATGAGCCAATATACACAGTTTTGTCATATTCGAATTCACAGTCATTATTTATGTTAGTTATTGACTCTTAAAAGTAAGTTGATTGTTTTTTCCTTCATTGAAGTTGACATCAAACTCTATAGGTGCCTTGGGTTTCATCAAAACTGACGTCCATCATGCTCTGCAGTTTGGAGCCTTAGTTGGCAAATAAAGTAGTTAGAAATATCATTCCAGGAATAAAAAGACAGATAATGTTTTTGAAAACCCTTTCATTATGACTAGAATTACATTTATTTGTGATAGTAATGTGAAGAGAATTAGATCTGACATGCTGGTTTAACTGGTAGTTTGTTACATATTCTATCCAAAGTAAGGGGAAAACCTAGGATAAGAATAAACCAGTCAAGACTAGTTCAACTAGTTGGTGAACTGTTCAAAGCAGTCTAACAATTTTTTAATAAATTTGATCCGAATTTCTAGGCTATGATTTTTCATATTTGTACTTAATAGTGGCCAATTGGACTAGGCATATGTATGTATATGTATTCTAAACTTCTAAATTATAAAATAAATGCATACATTTTAGATATGTTGTATCTTATAATTATTTATTTTTATTTTGAGTTATAAAATAAGTATATATACACATTTTGAATGAAGATTATGGAGAGTATTCATTTTATTTATAGTTATTATTTCTTTTTGCTATAAGCATATTATTTTAATTTACTAATATATTCATGAACGGTTTGACCATGGTCGGACCATTGAATCATTGCTTTGACTAGTTCAATGGTTGATCCAACTCTCTTAACATTGCAAAATATAGTTAAGATTGTCGGTTATGGACATCTATGGAGAAGCTCAATAAAGAAAGGATACATATTAATACTATTCCAATAAAATCAAAATGGCTTGTGTTGAGTTACAAAATTCTGATATTGTAGGAAGTGTTTTTATTCCAAGCTTTTAATGATCCTTGTAGCATATCTTGAATGCTTTAGGTTCAAGGAGGAAGCGCACAGAGTAGTGGATTGGCAGATGTGTTTGTTCACATACTAATCACCTTTCTCTTACTTATTGTAAGTTCCTCTGCTATTGGGATCGGCTGATTGACTTAGAAGCTAAAGAGACTGAGGTATAATTTGTTAGGCAGTGTTCTTTATATTACCCCTCTAAGGTTCTTTCTATGTTTATATTTGCAGTGTTCACTATATTAGTTATTTTTTTTAATGTCTATCTCTTACTACATTTGTAGCTTGCAAAGAAAGAAATATGGCAATCACATACTTTTGAAAGTCATAACACTACTGGCCTTTCTTCATTCTCGTTGCTTCAAATAAGATTCCATGTCAAAAGTCTCTTAAAGACAATTGTTTCATTTATCGTTTTGTACAATGTGATCCATCTTCTCTATCCAAAGTCTTTGATGGTGATCCTTCTAATGCTTCAACAAATTATTTAGACCTCAAACTAAGAAGTGGAGACTATGTGGTACCAATCATTTCCTCTTACTTTTAATAAGTTGAATTGAGATTTCTATGGCATCTAATTTTTTCCCAAAAGCTTGTGATTGCAGACAAATTAATATTCAACATGAATGCTGGTGCTTTTTTGATGTCATGTTCTGTTACAATTGAGATTTTAATGATGATGGTGATGAGACTCGCATCTTTATTTCAAGAAAATAACATTGAACATGCATGAAGCACTAAGGTAGAGCCAAATCCAAGCTCAAACATAAACCTGGAAATGATTTTCCCATCTTTTTCTCTTAGCCCACAGCTTCATATTATTATACTTTTTCTTTTACATCGGGCGGTATTTTGATTGGGTATAAATCTATTATTCATATTTTAACCAGTATGCAATTATTGTTTTATTCCCAGAAAAAAGGTCTA
>JBAGKO010000003.1:18577676-18587980 GCA_037177275.1 Acacia concinna | reverse complement strand
AAAGGGCCGGCTCGACGGGCTCAACCCTTTTTCTCGGCTCTAGCAATTTACTTATATGATAAATCATATTTTAATACATTTCAGCAATTAAAAATCGTTGGTAAGAAAAAAAAAAATCAATGAAAAATCATTGAAAGCATCATAAAATTTAAAGGATTAGACTTATGTCAAGTTACTTCAGTCAAGTAAGTCCATGAAATTAATCAAAGTGTACCGTATTATTTTTTCATATCAACACTTAATCCTAAAACATGATTTAACACCGTTAACCCTACAACATGATTTAACTTAGAAAATATATACACATGGCATACTATAATTGACTTTATGGATATATTTAACCTAAATAACTTGATATAAGTTTTGTCCAAATTTAAAATCATAATTTAAACAAATGAAGTTAGATCTTTTAGGATTTTCAAATCTTAAGATTTAATTGTTGATGTACTCCATTATTCTTTTAAAAAAATTTATTTCTAAAAATTAAAAGCTTCTATATTTATTTTAGGCAAAAAGAAAAAAGAAACTCCTTACAAATTGTTTTATCCTGGTAAGTCCGTAAATCCCTCTGCCGCCATTACCACGAAGAGGAAAAGATGGTAATTTCAGAGGAAGAGTTCGATAGGCTTTTCACAATCAGAATGACAGTGATGGAAATGCTGAGGGCTAGGGGCTATCTCGTTACAGACTCCGACACTAACATGTCGAAGAATGACTTCAAGCTTAAATATTCTAGGAACATGAAAAGAGACTATTTTGGTATCAGTAAAGCTAAGAAAGATGATCCCTCTGACCAGGTTTTATTACCCTCATCTTCTACTTGAACCCTTTTATTATTGTTTTGGGTGCTAAAGTCTGGTCTGGTTGAATTTTGAATCGGCTGGTGTGTTTTTGAAACGTCGTCTTTAGTGAAAGTTAAACCTTGGACCTTAAAAATGAAAAGAATCTTGCTTCAACCATGTTCTATTATTTCTCAAACCATGGACTTCATTATGATGTTACCAAAGGACTGCATTAAAAGAAAGAAGATTGTGAATGCTCAGCGTAATCCGAGCAAAAATTCACTGACCTTGTACCCCCTCCGGTTGTTAATATAAAATTTATTTAACTTTCATTAGATTAAGGAAGTTAATTAAATTAATTAATATGGCACGTAACTTCTAAAACATCATGATAATTTTCCTTAATTCCTTCATTTCTTCTCCTCTTTAATTTTATTTTTGAAGGAACATCAATAGATAAATTAGGAAAAATATTGACCACTAGGTCTTATACTATTTATATCAAGGTAACTCTTCAAATAGGTCATATGTTAATGACGGGAAGGAGTATCTAAGTTTTTTCTCTCTGTTTTTTTTTTATAGAGTTCTCTTTTCTTGTTTGGTATATTTTCGTCATATCTTTTGTTACTCAACTTAGCTAGAGTGAAGGATTAGTCAAAATCTCTAGTTTCGTACTGTTATTCACTTTTAATTGGGAAGGCACATGATTGATTAATGTGCCTTGTTTCCTCCTTCTTTTTTTTCCCCCTGATGTTAAATGTTTTAACTGGTTGAGTTTGCTACAGATCTATGTTTTCTTTCTTGGGGAATCTAAGGTTAGTGTTGGTACAATAAAGAGTTACACCGAACGTTTGCAGTCAGAGAATGCATTCAGAGCAATTTTGATTGTTAAACAGAAATTGAATTACTATGTCAGCAAAAGTATTGTTGAATTATCTTCAAAATTTCACTTGGAGGTTTTTCAGGTGACACGATTGACTTAGTGATCTTGTATTAAATTGGAAATTTGTCAATAGCTGTTTTCAAAAGTGGCTCCATTATTAATGCAGGAGTCAGAACTGCTGGTCAACCTAACAGACAATATTCTTGTTCCTGAACATAAGGTGCTTACTGACTCGGAGAAGGCAACCTTACTTGAGAGATACACCGTTAAAGAAACTCAGGTCAGTGTACTATATAACTATGTAATTTATAACTAATTCTGAGTCTGTCATTCGCCTTGGAAAAGGTGTCAAGTGTCCAAGAAACCTACCTCTGAGAAGAAATTAGGGTGCCAAATGCATGTTTTAATTTTAGCCTTGTATTTTGCACTGGAGGGAGTATCACAGAGTGAAATTTGCTTGTTATATTTATGCTTCAGAGATTAAGGGACCATACTCATCCGTACATTAAGATTGAGTTAGGACATAGAATGAGTTTGCATATTTGTAATATCTGCTATGCAATCAGACCCCACTTAATGAATTAGAGCTTTGTTGTTGTTGATGATTTAAAACCAGTCTTTTCTGAATTGTTGAGAGTTGAATTTGTCTGAGCACAATTTTATGGTTTTAACTTTTAACCACTTACTGCTTCTATCTAATACCTGCACTTGAACTTGATCTTGATGCTGATTCATGCTTATAAAGCTACTTTATTTCTCTGAACTTGTTCTAAATAAACCTTATCAGACAGTAGTGTTGTGTGTTCCTCTTTCAGCTTCCTAGAATTCAGGTCACTGATCCGATTGCTAGATATTATGGAATGAAACGTGGACAAGTTGTCAGGATCAGCCGACATAGTGAAACCTGCGGCAAATATATAACCTACCGCTATGTCATATAGGTAACTCAAAAATTCCATTAGACGTGTTTGGTCTTAATGAAACCTTTTGTTTTCTTCTAAATTTTCTTCAATCCAGATTCCAGAGTTGTCTTCTATGAGAATAATGATATGAACGAAGGCACAGAAAATTACTAGTATATAGCTCGTTTGTGTGGAACAATGGTAGAGAAAAGTTACGTATTATACTGTTTTAATGCTTAACAAATGGATAACACTTCTCTATTGTCTGTTCTATGTTTCAACAAAAAATTCAGAATAAATATGCATTGATTTATTCATATTTTTCATTGGAAAGCATGATACTTGCCTCCTTTGAAACTGCACCACACTTAACGTCCAAACAAAAGATTGTATTGAGCATCTTAATGACGCATTCAATATTAAGAAAAACCGCAGCTAGTTAAGCTGTCAAAGAAATAATTCTTCAGAAATTACTCCCATTCCATCAATGAAGGGTGGTTCAATGAAGCGACGTTAATGGTGGTTTTCCCATCAGCACTGACAGGATCATAAGGTGAAGATTGTGAAAACTCCTTAGGCATTGAGTTCCAATGCAAGCTTGGCTCCCACTCTGCTTCTTTCAGCACCTTTAATATTTCTTTGGCCACTATCTTGCTTCCCTCACCTGACAGATGAATTCCATCCCTGACGTATTTAGGAATTCTAAGTTAGGATTCTATGCAACTAGCAGATTGCATGGTTAACAATTTTTGGTTTTGGTCTATGCATTTTTATTGAGTTTTGGTTTTTGTCCTTGTATGTAAGCCTTATAAGTCATAGTCAGCGTTTCATGTCAACTTACTTAGCAGTGTTAACACCACAACAACGGAGTTAACACCCTTAAGCTTAGGAAGGGACCAAAGATTTGGACAGTGTAGGGATGAAAAACAAAGGGGAAATATGTGTGTGTGTGTGTGTGTGTGTAGAGAGAGAGAGAGAGCAAAGACCAGAACTCCTTGAAAATATAGATTGATGAGGTAACCTACTTACGTGAAGCAAACATCAAACCAATCATCTCTTCGCTGGAGAGCATTCCAGAGATCAACGGCTTTTATGTTCATCTCTTTACACAGCTTCAAGCATGCTTCTGAATATATTCTAGACGATTCATTGGTTCGGGTCAAACTCAATACACCACTGCATTGATTCATTCACCTCAATCAGTTACCTTCCTCATCAAAACTTAGAACTTGAATTTAAAATCCAAAAGCAAGGAGGTTTGGTCTGTGTAATTCATTTGATTCATAAGAAGAACAAGAACCTGAATGTTTTCTGAACCTGTGCCTCGTTGATAGGAGGAGCAGTGAGGAATATAAGGCGAGTCTTTTGTGAAAGGCTCTGTGTCAGCCATGAATTCAAGTTATTATGTGCTTTAAAGTGAAGAATACTGATAAGGAAAGATGATTGCATTAATACTACCTCGTACCGTCTCTAAATGTAAGTTTCAAATAACCACTTTTAGTCACAAATAGTTAAAATCAATAGATATGTACGTAACACACACACACACACACACACACACATAAATATATTCCAGTTATACCCTCCTTGTAAATATAAATCTTATCCATCTTTTTAATAATGCTATTTATACAGTCATTTGTCAAAAAAATATGCATTACACACACACAATCAACTGGGGTGCAATCAGGAAAAAAGAACAATAAATGTTGAGATAAAAATGAAACGAAAGTTATATACTAAAATGGACATATTATCAAATTTGAAACTCATATCTAAAGACGAAAGGAGTACCTGGAGATGGAGGGCAATGGTCGTCATGTGTTGAATGTATTCAGGAAGAGGGACGTGAGGACCAAGTCCAGATGGGTGTGGAAGCATTGAATCATTGCCCCCAAAGTACACTATTACCAAATCCGGTTGTACCCCTCCTTCCTGAATTATTTGTAAACCAAATTCAAATTCAGATTTTATAACATTTTATTAATCATTTCAATTATAATAGTTCACATGTTATTACTTCCTCTGTTGCAAAATATAGGTTGACTTGTAGGGGGGGGAGGGAACTTGGTAATGTTATAAGTCACCAAGAGAATTAGTCATCACCATTTTCTACCTCATGTATTGGTGGTAAATATTGGACATTGAGGAGAAGGGTAGACATGTTTAAAATAGGGGGAAATTTAGAATTTTGTTTTTCAATTTAAGACAAATTTAAAGAGTTAACAATACTCCCTTAATTCAGGTGATAAGGTTAAGATTAATTTATATTTTGGATCGGTAGAATACTTCACAAAAATGTGATATTTTGACTTGTGAATACAGATCACTCTTGTCCTCATTTTGAGCCCAGTTTGTCAAAATAAATTTGTCTTTAAGTCTACCTTGAGAGTCATTAGTAAGTAATTTTCAATTTCATCCCTATTGAATATGTGATATAAAATGTACTAACAAAACCTATTTTCAATATTCATTATCACATAAGGGCAAATTTGGAAAAATAATTTTTTCATAGGAGAAAATTAAATTAATTCAAGACATATCAAATGTCTTAACTTTCATTTCTTTCTTTCTTTTAATAAAAAAATTTTTAGGCAGAGTCAAGGACAGGGAAAAATCTTTATTCCTCCTAAATAATATCAATGTAAGGTGAGTCGTTAATTACTCTCATGTGTTTACTTAAGCATCCTGCTCTATGCCTCCTCAAGCGTCTTAATGGCAATCGAACCTCCTTCATTTTAATGAGAATACGTGGTCCTTACCATTTAACTATAGACGATGGGTTTTAACTTTCTTTTATTAATATATAAGATTTGTTTAAATAGGATTTATATTAAGAAGTATGGTTGCACTCTCTCCTATCCACAATATAAATCGTTTCTAGGTAATTTTCTATAATCGATATAAATCACAGTAAACTCATTAAATCTTTGTTATTTAATTTAACTTGATCCATATTAGAACTTAGAAGGCTAAAAAAACTTTATCCATATTAAGCCTGGATTAGAGACACCAAACAGATTAATTAAATATTATATTGTTAAAAAAAATATAAGCTTATAATTTACCTTAGGGAAAACTTGAGGCAGAACCTCCACAGCACGCCTTGAATTCCAACCAGAGTATCCACGTAACACTATGTCTGCCTACATATGTCATCATCCCCAAATATATTTCAATTTCTACTCTTTTTAAATTTCTTTCTAACAATTATAAAATATGGGTTTAATAATACTTAAACCTCACACATTATTATCAGATAATACCTCTAGTCTTAATCATAAGATCTGATTAACATTTTTTAGAGATTAAGGAAATTAAAAAATTATTTAATTATATCACTTGCTGTGTTTTATTTGAGTATATATTAGTTTATAAATCAAACAAATTAATGTGGAGAAAAAATAAAAATAAAAATAAAAATATTTTAAAATAATGTAATTAACTTTCTTAATATTTTTAAAAAAAATTAATTGAGTTTTATGTTTAAGATCGGAGGTATTACATTCTATTCTTCTTTTTTTGTTAAAAAAAGATAAATTTTGATTGTGATGGTATCTTACTAGTTGTTGACAAGATATAATTTAATATGGTCATTGATAGATAAAAGAGATATTGCTTAGCTTCATTATTTGCCTCCACTTTTTTATTGTCATTTTTACTCTCTAAAGTAAAGCAACTAACCTCCTTTTTCTAGATTTTTCTTCATATTTCATTGTCATTCAAGGATATGGAAAATATCACATCTAATAATAAATTGGATCATTTGACACGCAGCATAAACCATGATGAAAAAAATTCAATAAAATTTAAATTTCACATATAAAGATATTTTAATACCAGTAAATAATAATGATACAAAAAAATGAAATACTTATTTTCTAGCTATTTTTTTTATAGAAAAAAAATTCTCTTTCCTACTATTTGTTATAGTTAAAAATGTATTGATATTGGGTGCAGTATCCAAATGACACCAAACTCTTATTCTAGTTAAGTTTTATTCAATCTCGAGTTCAAACTCTCTATAGATATAGCAGGCATGTGAGTTATGATAAAACAACACTTATAAGGATTCTATAGTTTATAAATTTAGGGAGATGAGAGTATAATTTAAATATATATTGAAAAAACATAATACTCCCTCTAGTTCTAATTATAAGGTCAAGTTAACTTTTTTTTATAGATAATTCTAATAAAGTTAATTACATTACTTTAAGATATTAAACTTTATCATTTTTTTCTTCAGATTATATTGTTTGACATATAAACTAATATATAATATAATAAAACATAACATATGACATGATTTAATAACATAATTAGCTTTTTAGGATTCTTTAATAAAACTAAACCTCATAGTTAAGAATAATAAGAGTATATGTTAGTGGAAGCCGTGTGGATGAGGCAAAAAAAAACTAAAATAATGTTTCAAGTCTGACTTCCATGTCTAAAAAAAAAAAAAAAGAGGTTTCCCACTTGGGATTCAGTATTCAGATCAGAAACAAAGAAACAAATTGTTCATAGTTCTCAAAATATTCTCTCTCTCGCTCTCTTCTGGGTTTTGGCCAAGACGTTCAAAGTGAAATCAAACCGTAGAATTAGAAGATCAAAGGACTTTGTTTGAAACGATGGAACAGTAATCGAATTAAAACAAACCACCAACATGGTTCACACGCAGAGAGAGAGAGAGAGAGAGAGGATTCATTCATGGGAATCCAAAATATGAACCCAAACAAACAAAACATAGTTTATAAAGTCAGAGACAAATTAAAGAGATTTCAGAAGGAGGAGGAGGAGGAGGAGGAGAGAAGTTACCCTGCGAGAATACAAGTGGGTGAGAATGGAACCCCAACCTTGATGGCCGAAACTGAGTTCAACAATGGAGGATCCAAACAGCACAATCTGAGGCCTCACTGGTCCAACCATCTCTTCCTCCCAAACTCTCTCTCTCTCTCGCTCTCTGTCTCTCTCTCTCTCTCTCTCTCTCTCTCTCTATCTCTCTGTGTGCACAAGTTATTGAATTTTAGGCTTTAATGTCGTTCCTTGTTTTGTTTGCTTTTCAACATGTTCAATTCTGCTTGGTCCCCTTTATCCATATTGAATTGTCGTTATTTTTTATTTTTATTGTCTGCAAATTGAATTGTCGTTATTATTAAAGAGCTGTGCATTTCATCTAATTTGGTATTGATGCTCCATTGGATTCCTTCTGTATCTCCCCTTGTTCCATTTTTCATGTCCATATTATATATATTTGGTTTAAGTCAAATTAGTCGCCCTAACATATTTTTTTTAGTTGCAATTAGTATCACAAATTAAGTTTTAGTTCATCCAATGTCTTAAATTATTTTTTAATAGCATTTTTAGAGTGATAGATTTAGATGCACAAAAATTATTTTAGAATAACAAGTACCATTGAAAAAATATTTTTGAGTTCAAGATAAATCTAATTAATCAAACTCACGATTGACTTTTAACAAATCTTTACATTGTCATAAGCATTATTGTCAAACTCGCGAGTTGACTTTCTAATTTTATCGATTTTACGTTCGTACATTATAAAATCGTGTCATATTTGCACATAAACTCGGGAAAATTTATGAGTTTACCTATCGAGTTTACAGATTTTATATTTTACCTTACAAAATTATGTAAACTCTTACTGACCTTATGTTATTTTATTCGATTTATTTATGTTCAATGACTTTATATGTGAATGGGTTAAAGTGCAGTTTACCCCCAACGTTTTTATGGAGAAACAATTTTAGTCTTAACATTTTTTTTACCCAATTTCAATCTCAACGTTATTTATTTGGAGCAATTCATATTTTCACTAACATTTAATTTGACTGTTAAGTTAGGTGCATTGACTAATGATAAAGTCATGTGGCTGATAAAATGGATTAAATAATATAATGTGGCATGTCATTTAATTGAAATTAAGTTATATTTTTTTAAAAAAAAAACTGAAACCCAGTCTGTTGATTGTCTAAAGCAAGTGCCTTAATTTAGTCACATTATATTATTTAATCTACCTCATCAGCAACATGTCCTTATTATTGGTCAACACACTTCACTTAAAAGTCAACTTAACAGATATATTAGTGAAGATATGAATTGCTCCAAATAAATAACATTATGACTGAAATTATGCTAAAAAAAGTTAGGACTAAAATTGCTTATCTCTCAAAATGTTGGGAGGTAAATTGCACTTTAACCCTATATAAATTTATTTGTTGAATAAGATAAATTATACATGTTAATGACTTAATTTCAATTATTCATATCTAAAATATATTTAAATTAAATTATTGTCAATATTATAAATTTTTAACACCTATTTATCAATAAAGGCAAACTCATATGAGTTTATATGTTTATCTCTAATTTGTTTAAACTCGTGTGTTTAACATCCTTAATTATTAGAATCTGTACCCACAGTCTTCTTATTATTAACTAATTAGATCAATCTTTTATTCTCTTTTCTTTACTATTTAGACGAGACATAAAAGTAATCAAGTGATTGTACGAACTTCGGAGTAGTCTTCGTATTTACGTATGGTAAATAATTTCATTGATTTTAGGGAAGATGATAGAAAGAGAATCTAAAAAAATTATAAAATCTCAAATCATAAAATAAGCACCTTATCAATTCTAAACAACAAACTTAATTTAGGATTTTATAATTTTCAGGTTATTTTTATATTCGTTTCTGTTGATTTTAACATACACATCGAGATTATAAATAAGGACCATATAGTGAAGTCAATTATAAACAAGGACATCAAATTAATTTCAAATTTAAGGGTTTGGCGAAAATTTACCTTAAAAATTTTTGTTATGAAGCAATATTGTCCCACCAGAAGTTTTTTGTCATTTGATGTCACCCCGAAAATTTTAAAATATAACACCGTTGACTCACTTCATTAAAAAACTTACGTTAACAATTTAAAAAATTAACATGTTCCGTTAACATTTTAACGGGTAACATTTAAAAGGTAAATTTGGATGTAAAAAGACCTTCCCAATAATATTATTTCTAAGTGAAAACTTCTAAAATTAAATTTACACATTAACCCTAAATTCAATAAGGTGATCAATTTCAAGGGTGCTGAGAGCTAAAAACCCATTAGTTATTTGTATGAGAAGGGTTTGGTCCCAAATATAAGTCACTTCACTTAGAGGGTTATTAATGATCTTTTCTAATTATACTCCTATTTAATTTTTACTGAAAAGAGAGAAAAAATGAAAGAAATGTGAGAATGATTTGGAGGAAAAATATAAATAAGGGCAAATTTGGAAACTAGTATCAATTTAAGACATGTTTTTAATGATTTAACAGTCCTTCTTTGGTATTGTTAATGTTTAATATTAATATTGAGTTAGAGTGATACTCCCTCCAATCCAACTCCAATCCAAATTGTCTTGTATCTTTTTATAAGATAACATTTGAGGGGCTTTTTTAATTAAATATAATTAACAGTAACCTTAATTAACGAAATACAATAGAAAAAAAATTAATTAGCAATATACTACATTGCAAATCGCTGTTGGTAATAACGATTTGTGTAAATTGTGCACAGTAAAAACGATTTTCATTGAAAAGCTAGCATTTGCTCACTGGATCAGTAGAAGTCGTGCATGGCAAGCACGATGTCAGGGCACAAGTCGTGCTTGCCAAGCACGACTTCTGCCATGCAGAAGTCCTATTTTTTTATTTATATTATTATATTATTTCTT
>JBAGKO010000003.1:18550611-18570644 GCA_037177275.1 Acacia concinna | reverse complement strand
AGTCACTTGACATTTGATAATGATGTACTTCAAATTATATCGTTTGTTTATTTGTATGTTGCATGCCGCATACCATTTAGACTTTAGGTTATCACAATTTATGTGTTAAATTAAAATTTTAATTGTTATAATGTACTAATTTTATTTCTTTAAAAAATATTTAAAAGGGTTCCAGTCTAGTAGGGCCAACTCTAGCCCTTATGTTATCAGGTTAGGTTTTGCAAAATAAGTATTTTTCTTAAGTCAGGCTTCAACAGACCAACCCTGTTAAGACCCTGACTCTTAAAGGGTCAGCCCTGTAGGACCGAGTCAGCCCTTTTCCCCAACTTTACTTGAAACCAGAAAAATAGCCAACGCCATAGTAACACAACAAACACAAAAGCGAGGACACCAAATTATTCATCACTCAGTAAAATATTAATCATGCAAAAATATGGTTTATAATTTTTATTTTTTTATCCTTCATACTAAATTGGTGGAATCGCTATCAATAAGTATTTCTATATTTTTTTATAGGTTTTGGTATAAATTTAAGAACAAACTATTTTTCTATATGCACTCAATACAACTAACTATTTTTAGCAATGTATAAAAAACTGGACCGGCCGGTTTGACCGGTCCAATCGGGAACCGACCCCTGATCCGGTCCGGTTGTTTATATAACCGTTGACCGGTTCGACTCGGTCAACGATCGGTCGAACCGGTCAAATCGTCCGGTTCAACCGAGAAAACCGGCCGGTCCGGTTTTATAAAAAAAATAATAATAAAAAAAAAGAATACTTCTAATTTCTTTATGAAATGGAGCGAGAATTCATGGGAACAAAGCATTTTTTAAACATAATAATTCACACAAAATAGTGATTTATTAACCTATTGCTTGGGTATTTAGTTATAACATATAAATTATAATATTTTAATATGCCCGGTTCAATGGCCGGTTGAACCCCCGATCCGACCCGGTTGAACCCTTTGAATCCTGAACCCATACCGTGACCAGTTTTTTGGCCGGTCCGGTTTTTTGTACCTTGATTTTTAGGTAAAAAAGTATACCACAACAATTTATTTAGGAGTTGATATAGCAACGCCGTCAACCCAAGTTAAATTTCATTATTTTTTATACTACGGGCCCCATATTATTTTCACTCTCTACTATTTATTATATTTTTAGAAAAGTTAAGGTGCAAATTTATTAATGAATTATTTTCTTATGGGCACCCAGCACAATTGTTTTTCATAAGAGCATTTACATTAATGCCCTTACTTTACTTTTTTTATAAAAGCATTTACAAGATATATATGAGCATTTGCAAGATAAATAGAGAGATTCACAAGACAAATAAAGGGATTTAAAAGAATACAAAGAGTTAAAAAAATTAAATTATTTACCTATTTGTCTTGCACATGCCCATATTTATCTTTCTACTGATAAAACATAATTTTATTTTGATCCAACTGGGTGCAGTAAAACTTTTTAATTGTTGGATTCTTTTAATCCCCTTATTTGTCTTATGCATGCATGTTTTTGCCTTATAGATGTTATGAAAAAAATAAAATAAGGGCATTATTGTAAATGCCAATATTTTTCTTGTAAATGCTCTCATAAAAAATAATTGTGTTTGGCACCCATAGGAAAATATTTGATTGTTAAATTTTCACGTAGTCCTTCTAAAAATTTATTAAAATAATAGAGAGTGAAAAAACTGATGGGATCTATAGTGCAAGAGATACTATGTGATTTAAGAAGGCAGAAAATATAGAAAAGGAAAGAATATACTATATATATATATGAACGATAATAATTATAATATATATATTGAATTGAATGGATATTATATCAAGGGAAAATTCTAATTAAATCCTTATGAAATAGTAAAAGTCAAATTTAGGCATACACTTTTAACAAATTATCAATTAGGCCGTGATGTTTAATTGGAAATTTTAGAATGTTGTTGAATATTTAAGTTAAAAATGAATATTGTTAAGCTATACATATTATCTTTTAATGTTGTTGCAAGTCCACTAAAAATTGAGATTCTAATGATTCAAGAAAGAATAAATTATGACACTAAGGTTAAGAGTTTATGAAAATATATAAATTAAAAATATTCATTTTTACTTTAAATAAGGGCATTATGATCTTTCAACAACATTCTAAAATCCCTAATTAAGCCTCATGGCCTGATTAATAATTTGTTAAAAGTATAGACAGGAATTTGGACTTTGCTATTTTAGAAGGATTTAATTAGAATTCTCCCTTATATCAAAATAACAGATTTTGTATAAGAGATGCAAAAGATGACGTGATTAGCCCTTATAAATACAAGTACTCAACAGTTGGAGGGTGTATTCTAGTTTTGGGTTGGTGACGATAAAAGAAGAGTTTATAATTTCAATGGAAGGAGATAAAGGTTTGGAGATGTAGAAGAAAAAGATCTGGCATTGAATTTTTGTTTCTCCTTTCACTTCTCTTCTTTCCTCTTTCTTTTTTATTTTGTCTTTGATTAGCTATTATTTTAATTATGAGAATACTCAGTTTATCTAGCTAAATCCTCTTTTTGAATTATTTAGTTTGATCATGGATTAGTGGAGAATAATTTTTGTCATTAATTGATTTAATATTATATTTATTAATTTAATTGTGTGATTAGTTATTCTAAAACAAAAAGCATCTAATTGAGATTATTTTGGTATTCTAAAGGAACCTAGACATAGGGAATTTAGAATAGATGTTAGCCTTCTAGCTTAACCGCAAGCGCACAGGTCACCAATAATATAAAAAATCGTTCCCACGAGGACTAAAGCAAAAATGTGAATTAATTATCCTAATTAGATTCTCAATTAGGTTGGGGCGACTGTATTTCAAATATTTAACTAACCAACTAATTATTTTCAAGGAAAGAATAATTAAAGAGTAAAAGTTATGTTTTTCTTCAAGATTAGAGAAACTTATGATTATTATCCCCCTTATATTTCAAGATACTTATTTGAATCCCTTCTTTTATTTAATTCATAAGTACTCTCTCAAATCTCCAAATAAATGTTTAACTTAATTCATATATTAATCTCTTAATAGATTATTTAAATCCTAATTTCTTAATCAAAATCCCTTTTATAGCTATGTGAGGTCGACAAGTATATCTCTATTTTGAGAACAAAATTATCCATTCATCATGCAAACTTTAAATTCTCACACGATTGAATTCAAGTTCTATATTCAATTCAGCTCTCTCAATCATCAATCAAATAAACTAATGTATTTTATTAGTGGTCAATTAATAAAAAATATTAGTAAAATCAACATAAAAGAAACCTTATTCATAAATAAAATAAAAGAGAAATAAAATACTCAATCTATATACGGGTTCAAATCATCCTAGAACAAGAAATTTAGAAATGCATATTCAGAACCAAACCAAAATCAAAGATAATAAATCCAGATTTAGAAGACATAATCAAAAGAAAAAAGAGATAAATAGCTACTTAAAGAAAGATCAAGAGTCTTGATTTTCTTATTTGTTTCTCCAGAACCCATCAAATCTGAAGACAAATCTAGCTACCAAGTCCAATGATTCAGATCTCCGCCTCTCTTGTTCTATCACCTCCGTCCAAATCTCTGTTGCTCTCGCGATTGTGATCCTTTCCATATCTGTTTCGCTCTAGAACCTGGCTGTGCTACTTCTCTTCCCTTGGCCGTTACTCTGTCTCTTTACGTTTTTGTCCGTCTTGTTGTTCCCCTCTCCGTGCTACCGCTGCTTCTTCCTTTTATCAACTCTAAATCTCCCAATTCTCTTTCCCGTACGCTTCTTATTTTTCCAATAGATTTTGTGCGTGATCCTTTTTTTTTGACTTGAATATATGTAGTAAACTATGATCTCTTGTGACAATGGTGATGATAATTAATAATAATAATATATTGGATTGCAGAATTGACTTAAATGGAATTTGAGAGCATCCCCAAGAAGTGATAGAGTTTCTAGATGGCCATGGTACCGCGTTTTCAGCTCAATATGCTGGATCATTTGGAAGAATAGATGTCAGAAAGCGTTCGAGGGAAGGCCTGACCATCCAAAGACCCTAATTCATAGGTGTATTCATCATTTGATGGAGGGTGTGCAGAATGGGAGATTTCAGCACCAGATCCTTCAAGTTCCAGAGAGAGCTGATAGATTCTGGACTAATCCTCAACCTGGCTTTGTTCGTGTGGATGTTGATGGGTCACGCAGCATCTGTGGCTTAGCTTCGTGTGGAGGGGTAATCAGAGATGATCAGGGAAATTGGATATGTGGATTTCAACGGAAGCTAGGAGACAGGACCTCTACTACCGCAGAAATCCAAGCCATACATGAAGGGCTAAATCTTTGCAAGCAACTAGGTTATCAAAAGATAAGGCTTTTCACTGATTCCATAGAGGCACTGCACTTGCTGATGATTGACTGTAGTATGGATCATCCCATGTTTGACGATATTGTTAACTTACGTATCCTCCTTTCATCCAATTGGGACCTAGAAGTTAAACACTCTTACAGGGAAGGCCTAAGATGTACAGATTTTTTGGCTAGAAATGTGCAAGCTTCCCAGTATGATTATTCAATGATTTTGTCGCAGCCTCTTGAATATGATGTTTTGGTTTTATTAGAACGTGGCCTTATGCCACATAATCAGTTTCGTGAGGACCATTCTCGGTTCATGTAATTATTTTCAAACTTGGCTTGCCTTCTGTATTCAAAAAGAAAAGGCCTTTTATGCCAGTTGTTCAGGAAGGCTTTTCTTTTCACGTTGGTTATTGAAAGATATTATGTAAGAACTTCATAGTTTGTCCAAAATTTATGTCGATAAAATAAACAACTTAGAAATGCACTTAGATTTTGATCACCTTGAATCCATTACAATTCATGAAGATCGATCGATGCTTGACTTGATATGGAAGATGAAGATCGATCTCTTTTACACGTAGAAATGAAGATATCGGCAAAACAATCAAAATGCAGATAGATTATGATGATGATCACCTTGTTCTCTGCAGTGTTCCTTTTGGTTTTTTTCTCTCTCCCCCTATTTTCTTTGTTGGGTCCATGTTTTTTGTAGTTTCCTCTGTTGTGAAGGGTTGCTCAAAAACAGAATTTGGTTATCTTTGACGCTGGTTGATTAGTTCAATTAGTTATTTGTTTGGATTTATTTATGGAAAGCAGAAACTGAAACCCGAAAACTGTCCTGCACCTTGGTTAAATATTCACTATTTTTAGTGCATTCATTTTCTCTTTTAAGAGGTTTATTGATAAGATACTTGATTATTGATAAATTTGCAAACTTCATTTAAATTTTGTTGAAATTATTTATACTATATAATTTTTAAATAGACACAAATTTCATGAAACAAAATTTGAAAAAGGCTTACACAAGTACCCATAATACAGATTCGAAGATGATAGTTATGTTAGAGTCACAAACTGAATACCAAAATCTTATGAGGCATGATCTGCTTAAAAGACTCAAGTCTTGTGGTTTGACTTTTTGGGGGTTTTTCCATCCTTTTTAGGATTCCTATGTATTCAAAAAAAAATTTAAAATAAAAGTATAAGCATTGCAAATTATTGATGGGAGATTTTTCAAATTTGTACCAAGGCAGATAATACAGTAAAAAATGCTTAGCTGGTAGGAAACTCAAATTTCACATTTATAAATCACTCCTCTAGTCCCAAGTATAGGATAGAACCTAGTTTATAATACAATTAGGTCCAGAGATAGCATTAACAAGTTGAGATTTACTTAGAAGAGGATTTCTATAACATCAAAAGTCATATAGGCAAATAATTATCCTCCACAGATAGAGAGAGCATGCAGAGTTAAAGAAATACAGGCATAAGAAGGGATATTATTATTCAGTTGAAGAAACGGCAAAATTTCAAAGAGGCAGCATAATATGCACAAAATAGAATCCATAAGCAAAATGAAAAATAGTTTCTCTCCATGGTACCCAAAAAAACATGGAGGGTCTCATGGATGAACTCTTGAAAAGAAAATTTACAGACAAGAAAAAGAAAACTAATGCCTCATATATTCTAAGAAGCAAGGATTGAACTAATAACCAGCCGATAGATTGCTTACTGACTAATCTCCTTTGGTGGGTGGGTGCACACACGAACAAAAATGTGACTTTTTCTTTTTTTGGTTGCTTCTTGTCCCTCCATATCCATAGAGATAGTCTCGCAAAAGGACTCTTGGACTTCGATCTGCCATTCTTGCTTTTCCTTTGCTCTCTCTTTCTTCATCAAGTTTTAGCAGAAGAAGTTGCAGTCTTTGCACCTCCAACTGCAAACGTCCAATTTTTTCTGATCCTCTCCTTGCTTGTTCAGAAACTCTCCTTCTGCTTATGCTTCCACTCTCATCTGACTCTGGTTCGGGATTTTCGACAAACGACAGCTTACCCTCTTCTACATTCTTCATCAGCTTGCGGTTAGCATCAAACAACTTGGTGATGGACTCCTCAGTAACTTCAAGCTGCCCTTTCACACTATCACACTCACTTCCTTTTCCCTTTGTGGTCTTATCAGTGGCCTCAACCCTCTTGATCAAATCTTGCACGGTAATTTTAAGGTTTGCTAACTTCTGTGCATCAGAATCAAGTCTTTCTATGATCTTCGGTTTGTTGCTGTCTTCTTCACGTGGCTGTGTCAATCTTCTTGAGATCTCTAATTTGTCCACACTCAACTCCTTCTCAACCAATGACTCTATTGTAGGATACTTATTTCTGGGTACCTTGGTTACTCCTATCTGACGGTAGTTCACTGGTCCAGGGGTTGCCTTTTGTTGCTTGTTAACAGTCTCCCATAACTCGAGCATCTGATCATCAACCTCTGGAGTTCCTCTCCTACTTATCCCGTAGGATGAGCTTTCTGACATTTGATCAAGTATGATGTCTTTAGTCAAAACTTCATTCTCTGCCGCTGGAATATCTGAAATAGACTTCCCTGTCTTCTGTTTATTAATAGTTCCTTCATTTATTCGAGTATCATGGTTGCTAGATTGTAACTCTTGAATCTCCCTCAATTCATCCCTTGGTTTGAAATTTTCATTCAAATGTTTAACAGCCATCTCAATTGCACTGATCGTTTTCTGCATTTCTTGGATGTCCGGAAGTGCATCAGGTGCCATGGCAATCTGGCTTTCACTGGTTTGCAGACCTCCTTTGGCGTATCGGTGGTTCATCATATCGTCAACCTGCAAAACAGTGAATGTAAGACACAGTATCCAGAAGAACATGCAATATGATACCTGGTATAATTGAAGGCAATAGAATCAAGCAATCAATTATACTATGTAACAACAAAATCCGCCAATGCTGTAATTCTTACAATAACATCTGAGACAGACTCGTCCTACATTTTTAAATGGGCTCAAACATTGAAATAGGCAGTCTATTGTCCGACTCAAAAATTAAAGCCGCCAATAAGAACAAAGCAAATGTAAACGTGCAGATTTCAAGCTTCAAGGCTGAAGAAATTTGTGAAGGGTAAAAAACATAAGATATGTGCGATTGACTTTTTCATTCTGCCACCTAGGCTTGCAATAGCTAACGGTAGTCTAAGTCATAGTAAATAACTAGAGTATTTAGATTAGAAATTATAAGGATTGGGGTGACCATGGGCATTTAGCCCCACAGTCCCATAACATGTCTCAAGCACAAAGGAGGGCAAAATACATCGGGGAATTCAAACCACAACATTTAAACCTCCAAAGAAGACTCCCCCTCCATCATGTAGGTAGTCACGCACAGATTTTGCAGAAATTAAAATAGTGGAACAAATAATTCTCGGGCAATATGATGGGAAAAGAAACAGAAAATATGTTAGAACCTGTGATTTTTCATGGCTGTCTAGTTCAGTATGCACAAGGGTCTGCATCTCCAAAGATGTGATACAATCCTTCAAAGCACTGACAGCTGGGACATAAGCAGCCAACTGATCTCGTAATCTTCCATTTTGATCTTCCAACTCTGTAACTTTTTCTTTCAGCTTTTCACCTTCAACACTTCTATTGTTATGTTCACGTTCAAGACTCTCACAAGTATTGGCCACCTCTCGAAGCTTTCCTTCAATTAATGTTTCACTGGCAGTAGACCTCTGCACTTCCTCATAGAGTGTGGCAGCTTGAGTTTCCCAGCGTTCAATCTCATTTGTTCCCTCCATTAGTTGACAATTTAACTTCTCCTCTCTTGTTCTAGTTTCTTCAAGTTCTTCACTGAGGTGCCCCATTTCAAACTTTAACTTCTGATTCACTTCATACAGACATCTGAGCTCTTCATTCTGACTCTCACAAGTATTGGCCAGGTCACGAAGCTCTCCATCAATTAATGTTTCATTGGCAGTAAATCTCTGCACTTCCTCATAGAGCGCAGTGGCTTGAGTTTCCCAGCGCTCAATCTCATTTGTTCCCTCCTTTAGTTGACAATTTAACTTCTCCTCTCTCATTCTAGTCTCTTCAAGTTCTTCACAAAGGTGCCCCATTTCAGACTCCAACTTCTGACTCACTTCATGCAGACATTGGAGCTCTTCATTCTGACTCTCACAAGTATTAGCTAGCTCGCAAAACTTTCCTTCAATTAATATTTCCTTGGCAGTAGATATCTGCACCTCCTCATAGAGTGCCACAGCTTGAGTTTCCCAGAGCTCAATCTCATTTGTTCCCTTATTTAGTTCATAATTTAACTTCTCCTCTCTCATTCTTGTTTCTTCAAGTTCTTCACAAAGGAGCCCCATTTCAGACTCCAGCTTCTGCTTCACTTCACGAAGACATCTGAGCTCTTCATTCTGACGATCCTTGTCAGAGGATAAATTCAAAATTTGTTGAGCTTGATCATCAAGTATCACCTTGGCTTCATCGTACTTACATTTTAAATCTTCCAGCATTTGTTGCAACTCTGTTTTCTCGGTGTGCAAAGCACTAAACATTTCTGTTGCAGCCAAGAGCTCATTTTCCTTTTGAAACAATAATTCTTTTCCTTTCTGAATCTGACAACCCAACTGATCATTGACAGACTGAACAGATTTTAGTTCAATGCTTGATCTGTCAAATGATTCCTTAAAACGTGAATTTTCCATTTGCACGTCTTCTAATTTGTCTGTCATAGCTTTCAACCTATTCTTGAGGTCTTCATTTACTGAACAAAGTTCACCAAGATCTTCACTTAGCTCTCTGAGTGCCACGACCTTTTCAAAGACAATGTTCTGGTAGATCAGAGAAATGTTAGATTGAGCTATTGTCTCATGAATCATGCCACATATTTCCTCTTCCAAGCTGTTTTTCTCTTCACCCAGATCAAGGAACCTTCTCATCAAGGAATTTTTTTCTTCCATTGTACTGCAACTTTCATCCTGTAAGTTTTTGTGAGCCAGTTCCAAGTCTGACAGTTGCTTAAGTAGATCCCCTGTTTTAGTTGCCATTTCTTCAATTCTCTGTTCTCCCTTGCTTATAGTCAGCTTCAATTCCTGATTCTTCTCTTGTATGCTTAGGACCTCTGCTCGCAAAGCCAAGAACTGCTCAGACTGGATCCTCAACTCCTCATCAAGGGAGTCTCTTTCTGTCACAAGTTTTTCTGCCTTCAGCTTCAACTGCCCAAGGAATGTGACAAGAACTGAATTCTCAATGGCCAAGTGCTGGCTTTCATTGAAAACTGTATCAAGACATTCCTGTCTCTCCTGGACTTTACGGTGCATATGGTCCAGGAGAATGTGATCTTGTTCAGCAATATCATCAAAAGAATGGTCGCTCTTAAGGTCTAGAGTGTTCAACCCCTGAAGCAGCCCAGTCCTTAGTACTGTGATTCTGCCAAACAAAGAATTCATTTGAACCTGCTTTTGAACATTTTCATTCTCCAAATTTGATACCAATTTCTCTGAAATTTTGTATTTCTCCAATAGTCTCTGATACTCAACTGAAAGGGAGAAGTTATTTTCCTCCAGATCCTGGATGCATTTTTGCAACAGGAAAATTTCAATTTCAGCATGTGCAGCTCTGTCCAGTTCTGCTTCATATTCAATTTCCCTACAATTTGCGTCTTCTTGTGCAACATGAAGTTGTAATTCCTTCTCAGACAAGTGCCTCTCATTCAATTGCACAATTCTGGAGTGTTCTTCCCTCTCTGCATAAAAGGAAACCAGAAGCTCTTCCACCTTTTGAAGTGCAGATTCCTTCTCACCTTTCAGTTCCAAATGCCTCAGTTCCAGCTCACTATGTTGATTCTCAATATTTTTCAGCATTTGATGAGCAATGTTCAACTGTTGCGCTAAGGTTTCTTTCTCAGAGATCAGATTGGACTTCTCAAGGTCCAGTAATTGGTACGTGTCTTCTAAGCCTTTTGACTTCACCTTTAACCCTTCAAGTTCAGCATTGGCATCAAATAATGAGTTTTCCAGAACGTTATTCTTTTCGGAAACATTCTCCAGCTTCTCACTCACAGTTTGTAACTGAGAAAACAAGGAGGCCTTCTCAGCAGTGAGAATGGATTTCTCCCCAAGTTGAGATTGGCATGTTTCTTCTAACAACTGTACCTTTCCTCTGACACTTTCCAATTCAACATTCAAGTCTGAGAGTGAATTCTCCAAAACAGTATTTTTCTCCAAAAGTTTCCCCATTATCTGCAGTTTTTCCAGAAGAACTTCCTTTTCACCTCTCTCAGCCTCACATGTCTCTTTCAATTTTGAATTGTCATCCTGCAACTCCTTCACAGACAACTTAAAGCACTGTGGATCTAAGCCAGTTGAATTAACCTCTTCTATCATGGCATCATGCCTTTTATTCACATCACTGAGCTCCTCCTTAAGACAGTAAATTTCTTGCTGGAGAGCATTTCTCTCATCTACTCGCAGTTCGACCTCTTGTTCAAGTTTCTCTATTGTCTCCCTCAGATTTAATATTTCGTCCTGCAAATTTTTGGTAGACAAAGACGAAGAAATTTTGAACTCCTTTAGAATTTTGTTTTCCTGCTTCACCTTTTGTACTTCATCCTCTATAGCCTGCTTATGAAATTCCACATTCTCCAGGAGTTCAGCCTTATGATGAAGCTCAGCAGCAATAGATCTCAGATCTTCTTGAGATTGAGAGTGCAAATTCTGAAGAGTTTGGAAAGCTGTTTCAGCCTCTACAAACCGTAACCTCTCCTCTTGTATGCAATTCCAAAGCCTACCCAATTCCTGTTGCTTCTCACTAAGTTCTTCATTCTGACAGCCCAACTTCTGCACCAAAGACTGCAGTTCAGACTGCATATTTTCATTTGATGTTTCCAAGAGAAGACACTTCTGCTCAGAACTCAGCAACTTTTCAGTGCTGTCATCTATCTTGGAATTTAGCCTACGCACCTCCTCTTCAGCACAAGAAAGCTTATGTTCCAAACTGGAAATTATTTCCAAGCACTGCTGATAACGAAGAGCTGCATCTTCCTTCTCCTCAGTTAGTTTAGCAATTTCTAACTTCAAGGTCTCAATTTCATTTTCGGCTTTATTAGACTGGTCATTAATCTTTCTAGCATTCTCCTCAGCTTGTACTAATCTGTTCTCCAATTTTGATACTGTCTCCAAGCACTGTTTGTATTGATCAAGGGCTGCTTCCTTTTCAGCTTCTACTGTAGTAAGATCTTTCTTGAGGGATTCAGCTTCAGTTTCAGCTCTAATAACTCTTTCATTAAATTCTCCTGCATTCTTTTCAGCAGATGAAATATTTTTCTCCAGGTTGGATACTTTCTCCAAGCACTGCTGGTACTGAAGAAGACTAACTTCCCTTTCAGCCTGTAATCTATTAAGGGCCTCTTTCAAAGTTTGTACTTCAGCTTCAGCCTTGCTTGCTCGTTCATTGAGTTCCTGGGAATTCTCCTGTGCATGAGATACTTCAGACTCCAGATTAGACAATCTCTCCAAACTCTGCTGGTATTGAAGCAAGCCAGCTTCCTTTTCATTTTCTAATTTAGCAAGAGCTCTTTTTAAGGCCAAAATTTCTGCCTCAGCCCTTGTCACCCGTTCAGAATCAGACAAAACTTGAGCTCTGGTGTCAAGGTTCCCATCGTTTTTGTTATTATTATCATTATCCACATCATGAAAATTGAGCTCTTTTCTAGTGTGTCCCGCTCCAGGCATGAAGAGATCATTGAGCTGTTTCAGACCCTTTCTGTTTCCAGCAGAATCAGGTTCTTCAGTAGAAGCTCCATTTCTTTTGATAGCATGGAAATTAGGTGAAGGGCTTCTAGAAGAATCCTTTCTCACTTCATCACGGTCACTAAATGAAAGATACGAGTGGGACATCTCAGGAGTTCGTGGCTCAGCCTCCGAAAAGGGAACAGTTGGTAAATCATCTGCCATTAGCATAGGCACTTGGTTGGGAAATGCTTCAGCCATGGTCCGCTGCGCTTGGCGGATGACTCCAGTTGCATGATCATATCTTTCAGCCAATGCACGGTATGCTCTATAAAACTCTTCAACCAATTTCATAAGCTCTGGGCGCTTTTTATAATACATTTCTGCCCTCCTGGCAAAGGAATCTGCATCTTCTTCAATAAGTTTAATCATCTGCTTCACCTTGGAATCCATATCTGTTCAAGAGAGGAAAATTGCAATTGATCATTGAAGCACATTTAGGCAATAAACTTTTTCTTTGAGAAAATATGGACTCTTTCCTTTTATAAAATGATGTTCACAATTAAATTAAGTTTACAATATGCTTAACCTGTAACCAGATTACAATCTAATACAGGTAGAAAATGGGTTCAATCAGGTTTTGAAAAAGCATAGGCTATTTTTAATGCTATCTAGAACATTTATGCACAAGTACTTAAGTGCCAACAGCTCAATTTCCAGGATGAAATATTGTCGCATATACTAGAGGAATAAAGCATATACCTGCTATAAATGATATCAAAAAAATTATATAAATGCAAGAGATAGATATGGTTTAACATCAGAGATCGCTATTGCACAAAGATCCATAATAGACAAGACCAACATTTTATAAAATTAAAACAAAACCCATATGGTGATGCTTCCTTCAAAATCTACTGCTATAGAAATAGAAAAGTTTTCATTAGAATAGGTTAAAAAATTTACACTCTTAACATATTTGGTGATGACATTTTCATTCATAGTATCATAAAGTGCATCATGTCAGGCCAGTGTGACAATGAGTGAAATCGGTGTTCTTTGAATCAACATATTCTAGTGAAGCAGACATCACTGTTCACTAAAAGGACTACGTTCAAACAACACTTGTGCATAATTATCCAGTTATCAGCTTTAGAGTCCAAATGCATTTAAACTAAATTTGTGCGGGTTCATTGCCATCTCAGTAAGAGTTATAATGGCTAAGAAAATGAAAATCAAAGAGAGAGAACATCATTCAATTAGAGTTACTTTCCAGAAGTTTTGTGTCAAAGGCATTTCTACGTCCTATTGATAAGTAAAAACATACATGGCTCACATCAATGTCTAAAGCTGGCTATAGCAAATTTAGTAGTAAGAACAGAAAAATTAGAAGCAGTACCTGTCAGATTTTCTTGAAGCCATTTTGAGTTCTTCGGACTTATATGGCTGTCCCACCACCACGAATACTTTCTTTTAGCATCTGCCTGGGACTTCGCTGCCATAGCTCTAGCTAATAACACCAACGCTTTCTTTTCTGATGTTGTAGGAACACAATCCGCAAAAATTCGATCAAGTAAGCCAGAAGTGGCAAGGGTGCGTTAGACCATTGAAATCTACACCAACGACGGAAACCAAGTCTCTATTGCTGCCTAATGGTATAGAGAAAATAAAAGCAATGCAAAGGTTCAGTGTCAGATCAATTAAAAGGTACCATAAATATTTAAGTCTCTTTTCTGAACTTGAAAAATTATAGTAAGCACTGATCACCTTATCAGTAGATTCCAAACTCCAGTAGTTAATGAATAAAATATCTGCTATCGTCAGATCAATACAAACTACCTGATCAAATACAAAATCACCAATTAAAAGAAGTTTGGGAAGTTTGTATCAGGGATTTCTGATCTCTGTCACAGGGGATCAACGACCAAAAAAAAATCAAAATTTAAACAATTATGAGGAAAAAGTCCATATTCCTAAAGTTTTGACAAAAATCAACGCAACCTTGAGGCAGCAGTCATATGATTCGACCAGTGATCTAATATCGAACCCATTTCAAGTAACTTTCTCAAATTTCATGAACGAAAGAGGGTGAGAAGTTGCAGAAAAAAGTTCCCAGATGAGAAAGAGATCAACCGTTAACGGTCAACACAATAGAGAACCAAAGCAGAGAGATTCTCGACAAACAGTGAAGCAAAAAATTCAAGCTATCAAATAAGTGAAATAACTCACCCAAGCAGGAAAAAAAAATCAACCAACGCTAATCGGCTCCGATCACCATCGGCGGCGATAAACAATCTCAGCTACTTTGGTTTTTTCCTTTTCCTCACTCCTTTTCTCACCTTTTCCATTTCCTCATGTTGGTTCTGGTTCTGGTTCTGGTTAGATCTCTGGGTTCACGTTCACTGTGCTCTGCTGAGTATTTCTCTCTCCAAGTTTTCTCTGCCTTTTATGCTGGATGGGAGGTTGGTACTGTCCTGAGCATATGGAAACCTTCAACAAGAAAACAAAAAACCAAAAAAGAAAAAGAAGAAAAAAAAAGTGGACGGCGAAAATGAAATTATCAGAGCTAACCATGGTAGGGAGTAGGACAAGTTAAATCAGAGAGAAATTAAAAATCCATTACCATACTTTTACAGCTAAAGCTTACTTTACCTCTGTAATCCGATTCTGATAATTAGGTAGAATCTGAAGCAGTGCTTTGGTACGATGTAGAGAGAGTCATGGAAGCTCATATAATTCTGAATATAATTACAGAGTAAAATAAAATTTTTGTTTAACGTTAGAAAGCAGAAACGGCTAATTTGGTGTTAAAGCGAAAGGGATAACGATCGCGCGCTTCAATATAATCATCATGTTTTTTCTTGTGTTTCTGATTTTTTTGGTGTAGAAAGAAAAATCAGCACCGAACACTTCGTGCATTTACGTGTATTAAATTAATTAATTACATCGGTAACGATTTTAAGATCCCAAAATAATCTTCTTCTTTTTTTAATCTGTACAAAAGTCAATAAAATCAGCCAGATGATATGGTCGCTGGCTTTTCGTTAAGTTATTCAATTGGTGTAAAAGTAAAATTTTAGTCCAATGTTACAATTGTTTCATGACAAGCAATTTATTTTTTAAAAGGATATTACAACGTAATATTATGGAGGAAAACGCTCTAATCGTTGTAGGCGAAACAAACGCTCTAATTAATTTTTTATTTTATTTTAATTACACATATATCCCTCTCTATTCTTTTTTTTTTTAAAAAATGGAGCTCATAGACTCGGGTAGGCACTAACGGCCTGAAGTTAGGACGACGGGATCGAACCCGTGACCTCCTCTCACTTGAGAGATACCATTACCACTAGGCTACAAGGCCTTTGGTTTAATCCAAATTATTGATATTATTAGAGATATTTTTTATTTAAAAATTTATTATAATAAATCTTATACGGTACTAATTTACTGCTCATCATATTAAATATCTAATTTATATTTTGGCAGTTTTGTTTAACATTTAGTAGTTGTGTGTTTAAAACTTTTGATAAATGTAAACAAAGTTGGCATAATTTCAAGTAATCTACTTTAAAAAAAATTAAAAACTTCATAAAAATTTGTTTGTCTTTGAACTGAAGAAAACATGTCTGGAGTATCTTTATACTCCCACCGTTCCTATTTATAAAACATTTTTAGAGAATTTTAATAGAATTCTAAAAAAGATAATTACATTACTTTAAGATATTAAATTTTGTCATTTTTTTTTAAATTATGTTGTTTGACTTATGAACTACTATATAATATAATAAAACACAATATATGATATTATTAAGTAATGTAATTAGTTTTCTTAAGATTCTCCAAAATAGTCTTATAAATAGGAAGAGAAGGAATAGTTTACAAACTAATACCTTTTTTAATTTTTTTTTGAAGACCAGTAATATACAAAAATAGTTTTCTTGCCTTCTTGGTTTGTTTGGTATTTCTTAAAGTAGAAAATAAATTATGAAAGTTGAAACTTAAAAGGAAAATGGAACTTTTTATTTTGACTAAAAAGACAGAAATTTCAGAGCACATTACATTTTCTTTGCTGTCTACCAAATATATAGTTTTATTCTTCTTATCAAAATAATTATATTTCACATCAACGTAATATAATGGTGTAAAACGCTCTATTTATACTTTTTTATTTTATCTTAATTACACATATCTCCCTCTTCTATTTTAATAACATACATTTTAATCCAAATTATTGACATTATTAAAGAATATTCTACAATTATGTTTTAACTAAAAACCTTGTTATAATAAATCTTATATATGCTCATCATATTAAATAGTATTTTGGCAGTTTTGTTTAATATTTACTAGGTGTCTGTTTAAAACTTTTTATGAATTAAGACAAATTTTTAGGTAATTTACTTTAAAAAAACATTAACAACTTCATAAAAATTTGTATGAACTGAAGAAAACATGTCCGAATTATCCTTTATAGTTTACCAATTAATAACATTTTTTAGTATTTTTTTTTTCCAAAGAGCAAACAATAAAAAAAAATAGTTTTCTCGCCTTCTTGGTTCGTTTGTATTTCTTAAAGTGGAAAATAAATTATGAAAGTTGAAACTTAAAAGGAAAAATGAACTTTTTATTTTGATTAAAAAGACAGAAATTTCAGATGGAGCACATTACATTTTCTTTGCTGTCTAGTGTCTACCAAATATAAAGTTTTATTCTTCTCATCAAAATAATTATATCTCACTTATTTGGAAGATGCTTTTGTATGAGGATTAAAATTAATCATATTTTTTACCCAAAAAAAGTAATCATATTTTACAATAATAGTAATTTATTTAGTAAACCCAATGTTACTAAAAAATAATTAGATGCAATTTTTTATATATTTACATATGCTTATCAAAATTTATTATATTTATGAAAGTATAAATTTGGACAAGGGAAATTACGGCCACGTGTTGATTTTTTTTTTTTAATAATGAAACCACATTAATCACACTACAAAATAATTAAACATAATTTCAAGATAGAGAGAACGAACCAACAGCCTTTAAATTATATAGTATGATTAATGTTCTATATAACACACAATCTGAGTTCGATCCCAATTTTTTGTAATAAAAAAAGAATAGAGAGTATGAAGTAGGTGAAGGTATATTAGAGTGTGTGGCTGGCGTAGCTAGACGAGTGAGCAGTGATCCGCGTGGGTTATTAAAAAAAGAGTTCGTTGAATGTTGGTATCTACACGTCTAACTTTGGAAAATATATAAAATATTAATACTAAACTTTGAAATAAAAATGTTTTGACTTGGCCGAAAAAGAAATAGAAAAAGGTTTTAATAATTATATATGATAGTACTAAGAGGTCTCCTGGTAATAAAAAAGCATCATTCACATTCCCCACAACAACACATGGTGCCAGCGTCAACCGGTACCGCTCTCATTATTAATTTGGCCCATCTCCTACATTTAATTTTAGTCAATCTAATTTAGGACCTGTTTGGCTGTTAGTTATAAAAAGTGACTTATTTTTATAAGTGGCTTATAATAAAGAACTTTTAAAAATAATAAACTTATTATGAGTCAATTGTGTTTGGATGGAAAGTAGAAAAAGTGACTTATTGGAAGTAGAAGAAGTTACTTGTGTTTGGATTGTGAGTAAAAAAAGTGATTTATGAGAGATAGAAAAAGTGACTTCTTTTGATAAGCCACTTTTTTTAACTTCTCTTCATAAATTAATTTTTACTATAAGCTACTTATATTTATAAGCCTCTATCAAACACTCTATTTGCCAAAAGCTACTTTTTTTTGCAGAAAAATCGAAAGACGCTACCAAAAGCCTCTACCAAACAGGCCCTTAATGGACTCTAGATAAGTAAAATTTCTCTTGTTCTTCTCAGGGGGCTGTTTGGATTGGGAAAATCCTCAAATATCACTTTTATGTTTTAGAAATACAAGTTTAATCCAAACACCAACTTTAATGTTATGAAAATGTTATAATTTGTTACGCTTAAGATCATATTGAATTGATAATAGTAGGCATACCCCCATATAAGTGAGACATTAGTAATGTATGTTTTTTGGACTTTTCATATATGCTATAGGCATATAGCATATACAAGATCATGTGGAATTCATTTTCATAGATGGTTTGCTTTTTGTTTTTTTTTAAAATTTCATAATATCATGTGGATAAACAATAAATGTTGGTTGGCAAAAAAAGAAAAAGAAAATGGTGAAGATTTGATGGTATGGGCAAATTAATACATAATAGGAGGATATATAATATTCTGCACTTACAGTACATGTGTTTGGTAGAGAGTTATTAACAAATGCATTGTATGTGTATCAGTTAGGTGATTACCCCATTTTGTACTTCTCTTCACATTCATGTGTTATCAGTTTGAACCCTACTCCACAATTATACCCTCATCATCAATATAAATTAATTATTGAGGTTTTGGTACACCATTTTTCCGAATCAGATCAGTAGTTTTTATCAATGTATGAGAAATAAAGAATGAGAATATAAATAATAAAATATAATCAAAATGAGTGCATTCATTACGTTACTTGCACTGCAAATTTCTATGAATCTATATTTAACATAAAATTTATAGAAAGCCCATTCAAAAGTTTTAGTGCGACTTGTTTTATATGTCACACGCATTATCTACACACAGACATTCTATTTTCCCTGATGATATACAAAAGATACAAATTTTAATCAGTAAAATTTTGGAAAGCTCCGTTTAAAAAAAATATTTGGGATTTTAATCTAAATATTTATTCTTTGATGTTTTATTTATAAATTGACATATTTTTAAGAAGTATAAATGTAAAAAATTTAATAATAAAATAAAATTCAATGAGATAAATAGTGTACTTGAAAATAAGTGTATGCATTAAGCGCAATAGAAAGTTCATGCTTTAGCATCATTATTGCAGTGGTGCAATTATATATGTGTAATATAAAATGTATAAAAAGTTGTTCTGCCTATAAATTGTATATGAACAAAACCAATATTTTATACATACACTTTATCCAGATAAATCAATTTGCGTGGTCTAACCTAAAATTGATTATTGTATATGGTAAACTTAATATATAAATATATATATATATATATATAACATAACTACATCATAAAAACTCTCATTTTTAAATCTGTTTTCTCTCTTTTTTTTTATTACATATTTTTTTTTCTCTAATCACATGATGAATTGACATTTTTTTTCCATAACATGCACCCATTGGTTTAAACTCAAACCCGACAATTAAAAATGCCTTAGAGTCTGTTTGACAGTAGGGAAATGGGGAAGGGACAGAAGAGAAATTTTTTATAAATTTGATTAAGAAAATTAGAGATGTGGGGTTATAAAATATTAGTAAAGACAAGATGTAAAATAAATGAGTAAGAAAAATTAATTAAAATTTTTTAACCCCATTTCTCTATTTTTTTTTTAAATTCAGCTCATAAAATCCCTCTCCTCTATCACTTTCCAAATCCCTCATAGTCATACCGAACAGCTCCTTATGTGTGTGTGTGTGGAGCCAATTGGGTTATTAAGCCCAGACATCACTAGATGACATTAAAATATCCGTACTTGATTTCATATCTAATCGTGGAACCTTTAAGATGAACACTATTCATTAAAAAAAATTCCTCCAATAAAAATGTATAGATATCATCATTATTAACAGACAATTAACCAATGGGTTAAGGTTCAATAATTGCGAAATAGACATACGAATCAAATTAAAAAGAAAAAAATAGAAATTAGTGTCAATTTCATCTTCTCCATGCCCATTATAATTACTATTATCTTATGTCAAATTTTTTTTTTAAAAAATATGCAGGCCGGCCCGTTTAAGCCCACGACTATAGAAGGCCAACTCGTTTAAGCCCGACT
>JBAGKO010000003.1:18531332-18546561 GCA_037177275.1 Acacia concinna | reverse complement strand
TCTGTCACCATGAACTCTTCAAAAGGGTGGCAATTTTAACAATAAAATTTTTTGTTGGGGCACCTGACACCATAAACTCTTAAAAAGAGGAAATTTAACAATCTGTTCATCAAACCTCTTGTCTTCTTAAAGCCAAACCTAGCTCTTTGCTGCTCAATCACCTCTCTCATAATGTTCCACTACCTCCCGCCATCAAACTCGAGATTTATTGGCCATTATTTGCAACGCCTCTTCTTCCACATTAGAGGTTGTCGGAGAACTTGCTTTGGCTTGTTACACCTTCGATAAAAATGTTTATAAAACATAGATTTATGATAGGAGATTTTTTGACACAATACCAAAATTTGAAACAAAAGTGAAACTATTATTCTAAAATACATGAATTCACTGTTAATATAAAAAAGAGTGATATAGAGAATGAGTTTCTCAAACTGCTACTAAAGTGGGGAACTTTGCTGAAGATAGCTCATACTATATCGACAAATATAGGAAATTGGGTGACAACATAGAAAGTAGTAGGCAAGATGGTAGCGGCATAAAGTGAGAAAATGACTTGCTTCAGGTTGTCTTTGAGGAAATTTTGAGGCTGATGGTGGGAGGTAGTGAAACATGATAAGAGAGTTAGGGGGTAGCAGAGAGTCAAGTCTAATTTTAAGAAGACACGAGGTTTAATGAACGAATTATTAAATTTGCCACATTTTTAAGAGTTTATGGTGCCAGGTCCATTCACAATAATTTTTTTTTGTTAAATTTGCCCTTTACCCTTTAACGGAGTTAACGGTGTTAGAAGTTCAATGGTACGGATTGTTAAATTTGCCCTCCTTTTAAGAGTTTATGTATATTTTTGCCTATAAAAAAGTTTATAATATCAGACGCTTATTGAAAGAAAACTTATGGTAATGGGTACCCCTTTGCCCTTAATTTATGATACCTCGAGAGATTTATGCTTCTTAATATGTTCAACATAAATGTTAAGTATGGAATTTAGTTTTAAAACTTTTTTAGAAATAAAATCAATATAATGTATCGAAAAAAAAATCAATATATGTTATTTTAAACAATGGGAAAGTAAGTATTGCAGGGAATTCTTTTTGAGAAAATATGTAGTTTAAATTTTATCATTTCTGAAATTTTATCATTTTACTATAAATTCACATGAAAAAAAATTGACACATGGCCATTTCTGTCTGGAAAATTTGACATGGATATAAAGAACCGTTTTTTTTTTTCGCCCACTTTTGGATATAAACAATTTGAGGTATGTATGATCCCTTTTACACACACACACTCTCTTATATATCAATTAAATTTATATTAGACTGGGATTTAGATTGTATTAAGTCCGGTAATATTTCGACCAAAACAAGTCCGGTAATGTAAGTGCAAGACTATATCAAAAACAAAAAATATTAGGGCAAAAATCTTAGAATGACAATATTATCAAGTTAAAACAGTTGGATCCAATGCTAGACGTAGGAGAATAATAGCCCACTGAATCAACTCAGCTTTTCTTTTTTATCTTTTTTCTTTGCCAACCAACTCAGCTTTTCTTACAAACATTGTTCCATTTTATTTCAAAATTGAAGAATATATATATATATATATATATTTGAAAAATAAATATCTCAGAAACAATTTGACCAGGTACGTCATTACCCCGCCCCTCAAACAGAAATGGAAATAACAAGAGCGAGCCCACCATTGGGTCTTATCACAAAGCAGAAAGGCATATTTAAAAAGGAATATCAATGGGCCCAAATAAGATATCAGGCCCATTTCATAAATATAATATGATCGAAGGGGAAATGACACTGACCAGATGAAAAGTATAATAACTTTTTAAGATCTAAAATCTTACAATATCAATCATCTTAATCTTTCACTGACATTTAACAATAAAATTAATTGACAAAAGCGACTCTTTTTTCTATGGACATTGACCAAAAAATGTCTCTATTCACATACAAGCTAAGGAATCTCAAAAATTAAGTTAAAAATTTTAGCATTTGTGTTAAAAATATTAAAAGCTTGAGTTAAAACTCTTAAGACTTGAATCCCTCAAATTAATATTAACATTATTATAATGGACCAAGCTACTTTGACAAAGGTGTTTGCGGTGGTGTTGTGAAAGACGGAAATGCCTCATTGATAGAAGGTTTCCTATTTAGATTGGAAGACAGTGATTGCCTCACAACTGAATTGAGGGGATGTGGATCAACAAGGTACTGATAACTCATTGAGACTGGAGAGTGACATGAAATCAAGAGCATGATGCAATATTTTTGACAAGTGGAAATCCAATAGATAAGTAGAGACACCAATATCATGGCAGATTCTCTTGCAAAAAACGGCCTTGGTAGAAGTTATTAGACCACAAATTCTTAATTTAGAGTTGCTTATGGAAATTTTAGATTATAGTGTTGTTGTATAATTTTCTTATACTTGGTTTTCCTTTTATTTCTAGTGTATTAAAAAAAATAAAGAACTACCAAGTTGTAAGTTGTGATGGTAAGTGGCTTGACCCATATGACCAAAGAAACCACAAATTAGTTAATGTATTTTTATTGTATTCTTATGATTCTATTATTTACAGGATAAATGGATACATTTTTTATATAAATGTCTAATATTATCCTTTATTTATATTGTATTCATTAAATATAATGAGGGTTTTTTTATCCCAGATATAATGTATAATAGATAAAAATAAAATTAAAAGGCAAAATGTCATTTTCACCCTATAAGTATTATATGTAGGAGTACAATTGCCCCCACTTTAGCAATTTTATTTAATAAAATACTTCCGTTACTTCTAAACTAATATTTTCAAGATGAAAATGACACTTTGCACAAAATTACAATACTATCAAATTAACCATCCTTAATTTTGATTAGGGGTTTGATCTCTAATTTTGGGTATGGAGCAGTGTTAAATCTCTTAGCCAATTGTCCTTTTTATAGAAAAATTTATAATGAGCGGAAGATTAGTAGTACTTTTTATAGAAAAATTTATAATGAGTGAAGGATTAGCCTTTAGTTTACTGGATTGAGATACCTTACTAAAGAAAAAAAAAACATTATCAAATTAATGCTACACACAATGAAGTTTAAAATGTAAAATATGAAATTACATGTCGATTATTCAGAGTTCTGACTTCGGACGCCTATTGTTTCTGGCCATCGTCCCTGCAAAAAACTGTCCCCCGCTCTTCCCAACTACCATTCTCACCACGACGAAGAATCACAGTTCAGCCCTATCCTAACTCCCACCCCTATGGACCTTCTTTCCCGCCTCTGCTCCCCACACCTCCTCCTCCTACTCCTTGCCATTCTTCGTTTTACATTTCCAGAATGCAAGACCCACAGCGTTCTGCCACTGCGATTCTTTCTTCTTCCGCTACTGCTTCGTCGTCTTCGAGCACTTCACAAGTCCTCCAAGAGGAACATGGAATCAGCCACGCTTCATTTCAGTCACCTGATTCCGAAGACGCACAACCCCGGCATATGCTCCTCAACTTTAGAGCACTCGATTGGCATCTCGCAAATGCGCCTTGGCTTGTCAGGGATGATGCCTGGTCTTGTATTGTGGTACTCTTGACCTTTTGGTTATTCGGTACTGAGCATTCCAAATTTTCCAATTGGTTTCAATTATGGTTGAAGATTTTACAATTTTCATGTATACTCTATGCGTTTAGCTTAATGCTGAAGTTCCGTTTTATTGTAACAGTTTCCATGACCATGATTCTGGGAGTTTATGGGCCTATAACCCTATTTCTTAGCCCCAATTCTTCTATTCTTCTTCAACCCATCCCTTTATTCGTCCAATCTGTCAAGGTCAGTTAATAGTTACTACTTACCAATATTTCCTTTCCTGGCTCTTTAATTATGGGAATTTGATAGTTCTTCCCCAGTGGTTTGGCCCCCGCCTACTTCACCACTCTTAATAATAGTTTGGATTAAAGTTTGAGGACGACTGGTCATTTTGAAATTGAAATTATTTGCTTTATCCCTGCAATAGCAATATAATACATTGAAGATATTCTAGATACAAGGGAAATAGATATTTAACGATTATGTTGTTCATTCTTTTAATACTCATGTTATTAATTTTGATAAGATCTGGATGTAAGAAACCGCTAGAGGGTTGAGGGGTGATTGGACATACCACTGTGGGATTGAATGCCGCATTTAAATATAGAATTAGATTGATTTTGTACCGAACCATAGCTTCCGATATCAAATTACACTTATTTTATTTCTAGTAGCATCTGGGCAAGTAATTTTTAGTTGTTTACGTTAGGTAGAAAACTTGGTTGGATCAGAGCCAGGACTTATGCTCTATGGTACCTACGGGTCTCCATCTCTTGATGTTGTTGCCAACTGGGAAGAAATTTATAGTGCATCCATTTCATCTTATACAAGCAAGGCAAGTATTTTTTCATTCTCTTGTAATCTCGTTTTTTGGCTCTCTCAACCTTTCATTCTCACGACATGATGCTAAGGTTCTGATTTTAGTTGGCAGAAAACAGTAAAGTAAGTGTTTAAATGCTGGAGTTTATTACTGATGCCTTGGATATTTGTGGTTGAGCTAATAGTCTCTTAATTTATTTCTCCAGGAATGGAAGTACTACCTAAATAGAGGATCTCAAGTGAATATTTCATATCACCTGAGTTCTGAGAGCTCCTCTATTTACCTATTGATCATTGAAGGTATGCTTTTGATGAGAGATAGTTATGTGGTTTTTCTTTGCTTTATCATGACAATGCTCATAAAAAGTAGAACTGTTTTCTTACCACAACTAATTGGAGAATTGCTAAAATTTGTACCTTTTAGCAGGACCAGTTTGCATCAATTAAACTTTTATCATAATCATAAGTTGATAAACAAATATTCCATCTGAATGAACATTAGTTAAAACTTAAACCAAGCCAAATGAGATTTTGCAGATAGACTTTCCTTTTGAATTTGCTAGCTGAATGATATGTAATGTGATATAATATAAATCCAATGTATTATAATATAAATCCCTAAAGTCTACATTAGATTAGTCTAGCCTAGGATATTAATTAGGGATTAGGCCATAATTAGTGATTAGGCCCACTAGTTAATAAGCCCAATAGGATAAGTGGCTGATTGTATTTTAGGGCCTCTTTCCTATTAAACATATAATGCCTATATATAAAAGGCGCATTACCCTCTTGCACGTGTGATTTTGATGATTGATGATGATTAATGAAAATTCAGTTCAGTCCTGTTTCTGTCGCCTCCCTCTCTGTTTCTGTCCTCTTTTCCCTCTGATTCTCTAATTCTCTTCTTCCCCTCGCTTCTCTTCTATCCTAAAACCTAAAAGCATAGATTGAATTTACAACCAATCTATCTCTGAAATCTTTCAAGCTCAGCCAGGCTTCACTACTCAAGACAAATTCATATATGAATTATGACATCTCCCTGTTTTTATCAAGACCTTTACAATTAAGACTCCCTTTGGTTTGACTTTAATCTACAATTGCATACTCACCTGTTAACATTATTTCATTTATCCCCAATAATTGAAAGCACAAATCTAATGAACATGCTATTCCAATGCCCTTTCTTGCAGGGGATGATGGCCTTACCCAGTGGCTTGAAGACATAACTTATCCTAATGGCACTCTCTCGTGGAACATAGTCCATGGTATAACAGTGACAGGAATTTGTATTTTTATTTACGTATGTCCTATGTTTATGCCAATTATTATTTCATTACAGGAACTGGTGTGTTTACACAAGACATATTTCTTTCATCAAGCTATTACGTGATAGTGAGAAATTTGAATGAGGAAGTTAAGGTATTTCTGCAGAGCTCTGATTTTCTCTTCATGTTGGCTTGGCTTTACTTGATAGAATCTGATGAATGATTTAAAGAATTAGCTTCATTGATAACGAGTCTATACAATGCAATTTTTTCCTCTCAGACATTTCAAATCATCGAATAATATCCTTTCACACCAGAAATTCTTACATGCGCTCATAAGTACCATGGCATTCATGGACTCATCAACTAGTAAAATAGAGCCAAAACATGCAAAAAAATCTCACAATTCATTTATGTAGTAGTGCAACAATGATTAATAGAATGTAGACCTGCTTAACATTGGCGTGATAATGGAGAAGCAGGTAAGGGAATGTGAGACCTAAATATATGTATATACAAGTCGATATCATTTTATTAGTAATAGGTGAGTCTCATTTTGTTTAATTTAGTTCCTTTTTTCAAATTGAGGATTGTATGAACGATATGACTCACCTTAAGATTATCTAGGAACTTCTCTACTTAAAATAGTTGGATAAAGTTTTATTGATTGTGATTTTAACCAACATATATTGGTACTTTTGTCCTTATTTCTGGTCATTACTGTTTACTCGAATCATTCTTTTCATTCGATAGGTCAAATTGAGCATCAAAGTAAGAGCCTCCTTGTACAATACAACCAAAGCTTACTATAAATGTGCTTTGGCGAACAATCCCTGTCGTGTTAACATCTTCTTTCCTGGTGTAAATGCAGCTATTTTAACTTCAGATTCAAAAGAGGTATGGTTACTATTAATATATCCTCACTGCAAATAGAATAAACACATAGCCACTCTCATGTATTAAGCATGTTAGGGAAGTTAGTACTCATGTTTTGGAAGTTTATGTCTTCAGAATATTGCAAATGGTTAACTAGTTCAAGTTATCAAGTCAATTTGATTGGAAAATTCAATTTTGTTAATATCATAAGAGGTGACTTCTTCAAATTGATTATAGATAAACAGATAATTCAAACAAGAAATCTTTATGAAAGTCGCATACAAATTCTAAAAGTCTAAAGCTACTATAGTGGGATAAGATATCGCTAGGCCCAAGTATCTTATTGATATTCCTATCTACTGGTGGCAGCCCCTAAATTACCCCGAGGAATTAAATTGCAAGATAGTTAAAAACTTGTTACTTCATCTTCACACTTTGTGTCATATTGTTTCATGTTTTCTTTTCTTTGGTTTAGAATACTTCAAGGGATGAGTGGCGTGTCAGATTGTCCTTTGAACCAAGATGGATCTCATATATTCTTGGCATCGGTATACATATACGCTCCATTCAAATATTCATTCTCCTGTACGCTGCTTGAAGACAACCAATTTTGTGTTACTAATTCTTTCTTTTCCACCACAGGCGGAATTACTTTGCTGATGTATTTGTGCTTCGCCTTAATAGAGAAGTTCCAGCAATCCAGAGCAGAAGTTCAACTTGGGATAACAGCAACTCAGAGAGCCCCTTTGCTTTCTCCCAAAGATGACGATCTTTCAAGTTGGGGTTCCTCTTATGATTCCATGTCACGTGATGAGGAGGATCTTGACTTTCTAACCGTGGGTTCCATTGATGGAAAGTCTTTATTAGGTGAAGGTGAAACCAGTAATAATACAACGCGTCTTTGTGCTATTTGCTTTGATGCTCCAAGGGACTGCTTCTTCCTTCCATGTGGACACTGTGTTGCTTGTTTTGAATGTGGAAACAGGTAACTAATTTCCGCTTCCTTGCTTGAGTTACATCATATAATGTTCATATGTTTCTTGGAAATGCAACTAAGTTGAAGAAAGGGGAAAGAGGTTAAATTACTGTGCTTTCGAGAATCAAAGAAGCATGGGGAACACCTTCCCAGCTAAAACTATCAAGTCGTCCCTAAATCAAGTTTGCTCAAAGTAGTAAAAGACGGGGACCAGTGAAGGGCTTCCCCCTGATTTATTGGGATGCCCTTTCGTTAAATCCCCACCATCTAACAACCACCTCGAGTTAATTATAAGCATAATTTCTCATAAATGGGGTTTCCTTTTCCTTGAAAAATGGCTTTTAACTTGCATAAAAATTTTCATAAAACTTTTGCTCTAAAATATAGTGTTTGCTTTCATGTTTGAAGAGACACAAATTCACGTTTCGCAAAATTGGCAAAAAATTAAGCTTTCAACATCAATATGAACATATTGTTACAAAGGTTAAACTAAGCGCTTTATGACAAATTTAAGACGATTTGAATGTTAATCTCATCTTTTGATTTGTGACCTATGAATGATGATGATTTAATTGTCTCCTCTCATTGTCTTGAAAGTAGTTTTAAATATAAGTCATTTGGGTAATTGAGTATGGGAAACTAAAGTACTCATGAATAGCTGGTGGAGAATCTTGTGGGTTGTAAATGAAATGACCAAATCTATGTTAACAGGATAGCAGACGCAGATGGAACTTGCCCTGTTTGTCGTAGGAACATCAAGAAAGTAAGGAAGATTTTTAATGTCTAAGCATTATGAGTGTGAGACTAAATTAATGTGCAGAGCAGAACTTTGATCATCTGTTTATTTATCAGCGGCACTGTAGTTAATGGTAATGGCCATTTATTGAGGAAGCATGATGGAATGGCATGTTTCTTGTATATGTTTTCTTTTTGGGAGTAAATATACAATCTGGCCCATGACAAATACGGGGAGAATGACAGTTAGGTTCCCCAAAAATGTACTATTATCCGTTATTCTTTTTCTTTTTCTTTAAATATCATAATCATCAATTTAGTAACCAAAAGTTGATTAAGATTAATCTGATTGAAATGTCTTACATTTATATTTTGATTTAAAATTTTTTGTCTTTAATTCATTGCTAAATTAATTTTTATATGGCTATCTGATTGAGTCAAATTTAAATGTTATTAGGTTCAATTGAGGTAACTTTCTTAAATACGATTGATGTGTTCCCATAAGTTTAAACTTTGAGACTTAGGGCCTGTTTGGTATGGGCGTTCGTCTGTTTATTTCAGTGGTGGCTAAACAAATTAAGCCCATTTGAGGCTTGGAGTGTTTGAGAGGAGCATCTGACTTTAAGGAGTTTATAAAAAAGTTTGGCTGAAATAAAGAAACTACCTCCTTATATAGCTTATTTGAGCATTGGAAGATTGGAGCGTAAGCGATAATTATTACACACTCTCTTTCTCCCCTATCGTCTTCACTCACACCACTGACCACTCAAATGTTCGTCCTTTGCCATAGTACAATTTTCTGTAAAAATGATTAAAAAAATATGTGCATAAAACCATTAAAAATGTTACGTAAGATTTTATTAGTAACATTGTTAATTATTTTTAAAAAATGAATTAAATTAGAATCTTGAATTTGAATATTGATAACGTAACATTATTTTCTTTTTTTCATGATTAAATATTGTTGTCGATTTTTCCATCAAAATTTTATGTTGGCTCTATATATTAAATCATTATTATTACAATATTTTGATTTTCTAAAATATAAAGTAAATTTTTTTTATCATAAGTCACTTTTTATTTATTTCATCTAAATACAAGTGACTTATAAAAATAAGTCACTTCTCCTATCCCACCAATACAATTAACTTCTTATAAGTTATTAACTTATAATAAGTTACTTATAAAAATAAGTTATTTTTGATAAGTCATAGTTAAATGAATCCTTAGTGCTTAAGCAATGAGAGATTCTTTCACTAACATTTTGTTTAATTGAATAAAAATCAAAATTCATTGTCAAGAAGGCATCTAAAAATAATAAGGTGGCTTAGCATCAAATGCCAATCAACACAACACAATCAAAATAATAATACACACGGAGGGACCATATGGTAGAGCTTAGAGGCCACGAAAGGGATAATGTGTTTACCATAAGATTTATTAAATGGGTTGAATAAGAAAGATTATAAGAAGATTGCCTTTCATTAAAAAAATGAAGATCATATAAATATGAATACAAAAATTAATTTTCACCAAAAACCACGAAAAACTTGACTTACAATTAATTTTAATTTTAAAATTTCATTTTTGCTCAGAACTTTCACCAATTGAACTTATTTAAAATTACAGTTGCAGTTGGTAATGGGTTATTAAAGATGCATACAACTTATTTAAAGATGCATTTAACTTTTTTATTTAATTAATTTATAACTTAGGTAATGAGTTCAGATTCTACATGCTTTTTGTAAATTGCAAGCAATCTTTGATCCATGAGGTATGCCCATTGAACTTTGGTTCCAATTAAACTTCAACTTTTGATTAAAAAAAATTAACTTCTCACACAACCAAAGGAGGCTTTGGTCTCAATTTGTGTGATATAATTTTAGAGAATTTTAATAAAATTAATTACATTATTTTAAAATACTTAAATTTATTGTTTTACTTTAAACTATTTTGTTTAACTTATAAACTTATATATAATGTAATGATGCACTCCTATGATTAAGTAATTTATTTACTTTCCTTAATCTTGTAAAAAAAATAATTTGAATCTTATATTTAAGATAAAGAGGAGTATAACACTTAATTTTTCTTGCTATAGAGAAGTATAACGTATTAAATGATGATTAAAGAATGAAATAATAACAACAACAAAATCACACATGGTAAACTCAATATAGAATTAATTTAATAGTATAAGGCCCCATTTTTAGGTCTCAAGTTTAAGGGACAGGAGATACTTATGTTAGGAAAAAAAGCTACAAAGCTCGAACTGATAATGGATACTAATATATATAAAAATGACACATATGAAAAAAAAAAAAGCATAGTAACAACGACAATAATAATAATAAAAGCACATTAAATATGTTGGTCTTAATAAACAAACAGCACATTTGGCAAAAAAAAAAAAAAAAAACAGCACATTTATGTACGATGAAAAAGACATTTATATAATTTTCAAAGATGGGCCGAGAATTGAGAGAGTTTTTATGTATGAGGTGAGAGCCCAATTGTTGATACCTTCCTGTCGATGAGGTCCTTCCCTTCAATTCCTCGGACCGGTGACTAGGCAGACACTCCGGCCACGACACGCAGCGATACGGAGACTGAGAGAGTGAGAGTGAGAGTGAAGGCATGGGCGTCGACTACTACAAGATTCTTCAGGTAGACCGTAATGCCAAAGATGATGATCTCAAGAAAGCCTATCGAAAGCTTGCCATGAAGTGGCATCCTGATAAAAACCCTAACAACAAGAAAGACGCTGAAGCTAAATTCAAGCAAATCTCCGAAGCTTACGATGTATGTTTCGATCATTCCATTCTTCTCTATCTCAATTCAATTTCAATATATTGGGAATTCGGTTAAAATAGGAAATTGCGATGACTACTCAAGTATCTCCAATTTGATCCCTGGAAGTTCCCCGAATTTGTCAGGAAATTGAAACCGTTGTGTCTGTATGAATTCTTGGGTTTTAAATTTTAAACAGGTTCTGAGTGATCCACAAAAGCGAGCAGTATATGACCAATACGGTGAGGAGGGGTTGAAGGGACAGGTTCCACCCCCAGGTTCCGGATTTTCAGGTAGTTCTGATGGCGGTCCAACTATGTTCAGGTTCAACCCCAGGAGTGCGGATGATATATTTTCAGAGTTCTTTGGGTATTCCAGTCCCTTTAGTGGAATGGGTGATATGAGTGGTCGTGCTGGCGCTTCTGGGTTTCCCCGTGGTATGTTCGGTGAAGATATTTTCACTTCATTTAGGAGTGGTGCTGGGGAGGGCTCTGGACATATGCCAAGGAAAAGTGCACCCATCGAACGAAATCTGCCATGCAGTTTGGAGGATTTGTATAAAGGAACGACGAAGAAAATGAAGATTTCGAGGGATGTTACCGATTCTAGTGGGTGAGTTGTCTGCTTTAACTTAATAGTCCCCATGTTCATTATTATTATTATTTTCAAAGCAAAGGGAGAGAAATACTGCACCACGAGATTTTTTTACTTAACATTGTTGTTTGTTGATTGGACCCCAAAATCCAAGTACAGTTTGTTGCATTGTGCAAATGAATCTTGTGTTTATTTGTCTCATAGGTTTACTTGTAGCTTGAACGGGAATATTCATTAATTTATTTATTTGAAATTGAAATTCAACTAAAAATTTGTAGTCTTGCATGCCCAGAACAATCAACTTTCCAATGGTAAAGTGGATTCTTTGTTGGATTGAGATTTTGAACTTTAAGTGCCTTTGGAGGGCTCTGGGTTGGTCTTTTGAATCCAGACATAGATTTACGGACCTCTCCTCTCAACATTTATTAGCATAATACAATGCTATTTGAATTGGAAGTCCAGGGAGAACAAAATTACCCTCAGTCCTGAAGCACATCTTTGTGCCGTTTTATCTTGGTCCCTGTGATTGGTGAATGTCTCAAATCTTCCTCTTGGTCTTCTGGTGGCAATTCTAACTTACAGAGGAATGTGATCCAGAATAAAATGTTTTTTGTGGCTAATAGGAATCTAGATGAAGGAAGTTCTGAGTACAGATGCTGACTTCTAACTGTTCAGGAATTTGATTCATTTGCGTTGTATTGAAAGCATTTCACCCGGGTTGAATTCAAACTTTATTTGTGAATGGGTTAGTTTGTCATCATATCATTCAACCTAATTTTTGTATACTTTGGTGTTCTGTTCTTTGTGTGATCTAGGTAACCAACCCCATTTAGTTGGATCAAGGCTCTATTGTTGTTGTGCTTTGGTGTTCTGTTCTGGGTTACAGCTGTGGGTAAAAAAACTGGAGTGTCAATATTGCATTGTGGGATTAGACTTGTTATTGTTGTTGTTAATGCTGCATTGCCTTTGTCTTCTATGGACCGAGTGTCTGCCGAGTGAGAAAAAGTTATTGAATAAAATTAATCTATGTTAATCTATAACTCTATTTGATGTGGAAAAAACTGAATTGCTGAGATTGGATTTTCTGTCTTTTATGGATCTGCTGTTGTATAGACCAGAAATGAAGTATTGAGCCAAATTGATCCGTCTTCTGTAATTTCATAATGAATAATTGAGTATGTAATATGTTGAAGTTACCAACTTGCACAAGGGATGCTAGATATGGACATTACAAAAGTTGCAAAGCTGGATTAAGGATGAATGATCTGTTTATACTTTACTGGCTTCAAAATTTTGAAAGAAATTTTTTTCCCTTATGAATTTTGCATATCTACATAATAATTATAAGGTCTTAACAAGTGGCATGCATATCTAGATGATTTAATGGTTTTAAGCATTCCTGATCTCGTATACATTTTTCTATTCTCTCTTTAAAATCTACTCTCTATAACATAGAAACTGGTATGTGACAGATTAAGGAATTTGGTTTGGTTTTTTCTCTTTTCTGAGAGACACTATTGTTTTCCATCCAGGCTTTGTTTTGGGAAGATTTTTAATTATGCGTTTGTAATTTTGCTAAAATGCTTTTGAAGTGCACACGTATTTTTAGTTTTGAAGGGGCTCAACCTGGTTACTGTCGAGATCTCAGGCAATAACAATAGACTAAACTTTTCACAGATATATAGCAGATGAGGTGCTTAAATTGATGTTACTGGTAGTTTCTACTCTTAGTATGGATATTGCTAATTCTGTTGTGTCTTAAAACTGGATGAGATGCTTGCAGTTGAATGGGGATTGCATATTTTTAGTGCATTTTGTTGTCATTTACTTTAACCTTATGCTCACTCAGTGGGAAAATGAGGATTTTTATCTCACGTAGGTCCTAAATCATGTAAAGCTGTGTCAACTAGGTACAACTTTATGGTGCAGTTTAGTATTCACTTTATATACAAGTTAGCTACCTCACTGATGGGTTATTGGCTAAATAGTTTACTCACTAATATATATACCCTCTGGTCCTATATATAGGGCAGAAAGAGAAGGATTTTTTTGTTCCTATTTATAAGGTATTTCATTAAAGTTTTAATGTGAATGTATAATTTTATCCTTCACTTATTATTGTGTTGATTTTGTTTTCATTTGGTATTATGTATATTAAATAAGGTTTGAGTTGGAAAATTATTGAATTCTATGGTAGAGCTAATAAGATTTAAGGTTTTCCTTAACTTGTGTAAAAAATGTTGGAAGTGTCCGGATCAGAGGAGTACTATCTACTGGAATAATTTCTTTGGCTCCTCTTAATTCAATTTGAAGGGTCATATATTATGAGTGGCCGATATACATTAAGACTTCTTTAGGTTTTAAGCCTTGTGTTTCATTGGTTTCTATATGTCAAAATATGAAATTTGTCGTGTCATTTGAAGGTTAGGATAGTAAATTTAGAGACCCACTGAACCAAAGTATCTCAAGTTGTGTCTCTACTACTCAATCTACCAAATCTTCTCTTCTTGTGCAGGAGACCTACCACAGTAGAGGAAATTCTTACAATTGAGATCAAGCCAGGTTGGAAGAAAGGTACCAAAATAACATTTCCTGAGAAGGGAAATGAACAAAGAGGGGTTATACCTGCAGACCTTGTATTTATCATTGATGAGAAGCCTCACGGTGTCTTCAAGAGGGATGGCAACGATCTTGTTGTCACCCAGAAGGTATCTCTGGTAGAAGCACTGACGGGTTACACGGCGCAGCTGACAACCCTGGATGGGCGGAATCTTACCGTACCAATCAGCTCCATCATTAGTCCAACATATGAAGAAGTTGTTAAAGGAGAGGGTATGCCCATTCCTAAAGAACCATCCAAGAAGGGGAATCTGAGAGTCAAGTTCAATATCAAATTCCCCTCCAGGCTTACATCAGAGCAGAAAAGTGGCATTAAGAGATTATTGACATCTCCATAAACACTGAAGGTAGCTCTCCCTACCACCATTTTAACCAAATCGTGTAAGATTGCAATTGTGCTGCTTTGCTGGTTTTCAATTATAAATGGAAATTCTTGATTTGGTGAACTGAATATCTTTTTAGAACAGTTTATTTAGAGTTTGTTGTTTGTTTTGCTGCTTATTTCTTTTCGTATATTATTTAGTTTCTGGTCTGAGTTTTTGAGAATTTTGTTCAGCCACTTGGTTTCTATATGAAAGTGTTGGCCAGAATTGAATTTCTTTGTACTTCCAGATGAGGACTTTTCTCTTAATTTTCCCTTCCGTTGCAGCCAAGCTTCAATTTAAGTGGGTTTTGTTTTTGATTTTGGTATTATCAATGGTCCGAGCTCTGTTCAATTTTAGCCCTTTATGTGAGCTTGGTCCACAAAAATTGAAGTGAGCTTTGAGCTTTCTTTGATAATATAGCTCATTAGCCATTGACTGAAACTACTCTAAGTTGCAATATAAATTGAACCTTCTATAAAAATGTTCTTGGAGACAATATGATTGTGCATGGAGTTAAAATCTTCATACAAGTGGTTGGGGGGGGGGGGGGGGGGGGGGGGGGGGGGGGGGGGGGGGGGGGGGGGGGGGGGGGGGGGGGG
>JBAGKO010000003.1:18506243-18522249 GCA_037177275.1 Acacia concinna | reverse complement strand
CTCTAGTCGTGTTTTATGCTAGAATAGCATATGATGCCTGTTATTATAAAAAAATGTTTATGAGATTCTCTTTGTAACGTTACTCCATATTCTTGGGAAAATAAAGGATGTTATAAATATAAAACTAGACATGGTTGAGTGTTAATGAGGGAGGAATTGGCGCCAGAGGAGAGGAGATCTCATATATTCCTACGCCCAACAACTTTCACACTATATAAGCAAGAGAAAAGGAGCTTTTGTGAGTTTTTTGCTTCGATGAAAGTTCTAGAAGGATACTTGTCAAACATTAGCAACCTAGTGTCAATGAAGAACTTGAAGCTTAAGGGTTTGAAATCACATGATTGTCATGTGTTAATAGAAAACTTCATTTTAGTAGCAATACATAGTATTTTACCTGCAAAGGTGTGAGCATCAATCACGAAGCTATATTTCTTCTTCAAGTCTCTATATAGTAGGGTGACCTCAAGAAACTAACAAGGCTACAAATCTAAATTGTAACGACGTTGTGTGAGTTGAAGATATTTTTCCCTCTAGCTTTGTTTGACATAATGGTTCACCTAATTGTTCATTTAGTGAGGGAGGTGAAATTGTGTGGTTCAGTATACATGATATGGATGTACCTAGTTGAATGTTTGATGAAGGACCAAAAAGGGTATGTTAAAAACTGGAGTTGGCCAGATAGTTGCATTGTTAAATGGTACATTTGTTAAGAGGCAATTGAGTTATATATTTATTATTTGAAACATGCATATGACATCGGCATTCCAATGGCTCAACATGATAGACGGACTTTTGGACAAAGGTTGATGGGAAAGCAAGTTATCCTTATCTCAAACAAATAGTTTAAGCAAGCACACCTTTACATGCTTCACAACTCGAAAGAGATTGAGGAGTACGTATGTATTTATAAGATGAACTTATAAGGGAAAACCCCCAATAAAACACTTAGATGGTATGCCAAATAATACAATAAATAGTTTACACCATGGTTGAGGAAGCACGTGGATGACTTGTACAATGATGCTCTTAATTTAGTGTCAAATAAAGTAAAGTTCTTGTTGTGTGGCCCTAGCAGACATGTGCGTTCTTTCTCTAACTATGCCATTAATGAATACACATTCTACACAAGAGACCAAGATGTCAAAAGTAAAATGAAAAATAGTAGGGTCACTATTCTTGTTGGCATGATGTATTTATCAAGTGTAAAAGACAATAATCCTAAATATGTCAATATGTTGTATTTTGGCATAGTTGAGGACATTTGGGAGTTGGGCTATGTAGGACTTCATCTTTCGGTCCTTGGATGCATGTAGGTTAACAATAAAACTGCTTTAAAAGTGGATGAATTAGAGTTGATTGAACTTTAACAAGATGGCTATACACAATAGCCTTTCATTTTGGCAGCTCAATCTAAACAACTGTTTTATGTTCCAGATACTGCAAATAAAGGCTAATCAATTCTTATACTATCCAACAAAATAAATGAGGATGTAGGAGGTGATGAATTCAGTGAGGATGATTCTTTCTAAGGGTCACCATCACTTGAAACACAAATAAATGAGGATGATGCTTTGTATATTAAGCATGACCGCAATGAAGGAATTTGGATATCAAAGAGGGGAAACTTGGTTCGCAAATTGGTTAAGAAAGCAGTTGTGACTAAAAAGAGCATCATTACCATTAAGTCTAGGAAAAGAAAATGGGATATTTGATCTATATATATGCAACGGAAATATGTATTCATTCATATTTCTTTCTTTTTTTCTTGATGGTGTATTATTATATATAAGAAATCAATGATATATTGATCTTATATAATTAGCTTATGGTGGATTATATATGTATGTTATGATCAATTGATGATTATATATATTGTTGATTTTGGATATAGTTTCAATCAAAGCTGAATTTGTTGGCTATGCTATAGCTACTCAATAGTTTGTTTATGTTTTATTGCATATATGCATGTAGGGAGCTAATTGAAAGAGCCCTTGTGGCATTGAAAATTTTAGCAAAAATATATGGTGGTTGTTTACAAAACCGTCATATATGAGAGAATTATGACAAAAAATTATGACAATGGTTTTACAATAACCATAATATATAAGATAAAATATTTAAGGGTTTAATTTAAAACATTGTCATATATTTGGATAAATACATGGCAGTTGTTCAACAGCTATAAATACATATATACCGTTAAAATATATGTCTATTTAAAAAAATCATCAAATATACACAATTATATAGTAATGTTGCTATCACAATAGATAAATTTGACTAAACCATGCATATATACTCACTAATGGTTAAACCTTATCTTAAACATAAAATAACTTAATGGGTCTATATTTCTATATTATTAGCATTATTCATATATAATTCATAAATAATGCGATTTACTACACAATTTATATTATTTAAGGTATAATATCTAGATAATCTCAAATTTGAATTCTATCAATTTATCTTAATATTAATACATAATTAGTAGAGCAATCAAATGGTTTAGCTAGATTGATCTTTTTTAGATATATTTTTAATCTAAACCAAATAGGAAAGGAAACGAGATTATATAAAATTCAGATGAATCCAATGGTTATAAGTAAGAATTAAGACAAGTGAAAAATCCAATCGAGGATAGAAATTAATATATTATATGGAATTAATATAGATTTCATAAATGTTTTGTGACATTACTAATTTGTAAAGAGTAGGATCTATGATTATAATTTTTATATGAATTAATATTAATTAACTGATATTGAAATACAATTTCAGTAAATAAAAAAAAAAGATGTCTATATACAATCAAAAGTATGCTCAAATATAAACGTTGATTCACTAGAATCAAGTGAAGCTGTGGAAGAAAAATATTCAAAATGTGGAAAATTGAAATTAAAGGGAGTTTGAAATTCAGAACAAAAATCAATAACCACCCATGAACTCTTTTTAAAAAAGATTCATGTCCATGGCGGACAAACATAAACTATGCCCCATGCCCACAATAAAATAAATAAAATAGGGAGAATTGTAAGTATGTTCTAAATAAAAGAAACAATATCAAAAAAATTTTTATTGATAAGTGAAGAGCTTCTGATTAATAATTTTAGAATTATTATAGGACTTATTAAATAATTTACCCTCTTAGGATCTGAAAATTTTCTAATAAAATATGATACTGTTGCTGATTGGGGGGGGGGGATAATATTTCTGATACGAAAAAAATGAGGGGAAAAAAGTCCTAGGACGTCATACGAACGAAAATAATCATCTAGGCTATTAAATATAAATTATTTTTAATTTTTAAAAATATCAACTTAATGTTTAATTATTGGAGAAATTGTAATTTGGTTTTAAGGAAGGGACTTTATGATTAGATGCTTCCACAAAATCGCGTAATTGTAAAAAAGTTCTGTAAAGTTGTTAAGGAAGAACTTGAGACTAAATTACAATTTTCTCTTAATTATTTTTCTTTTCTTTCTCTTTTTTTTTTCTTTTTTAGGAAATGAGAGAAATGGATGTGAAAAGTGGAAGAAAATCACCCACACAAATATAGATACATAATCATATACATGCACAGTGTAATGCACTAGGGCAGATGGTGGTTGACGTGATGTGTCCTTGAATGCAACTCTTAGCCATATATTGGCATCATTGCTTCATTTTATAAACGTGCTTAATTATGTATTATCAGAAAATCCAACAACATACCAATAAAGGTTGGTCCAGTTGGTAAGGAATTGGCTTATAACCTAAGAGGTCGTGCGTTTAAATCCCACTGTCGATGTGAGGACCTTGTTAGTGGGCGATCTGTAAGTATCTTTGTAAGCGCTCTTTGAGCCTGAAGGCATGCTCTGACCCTGGTGAGCCCCCAGGACCCAACTCACTTAAACTTCCTTCTATAAAAAAAAAAAGAAAACCCAACAACATATGACACTCATCTTTAACTTTATTACATAGAATATAATATATACACACCCACGCGCACGCGCTCCCAAAAATATCTTAACATGTACAACTCATACATGTTATATGTACTCAGAGTGCCTATGCTTTACTAGATCAAAATACTTGCCATTGTTAATTACTCAGAAAGATTCACTGAGATGCTTCATCCGGTTTCTAATATAAAACATGTTTATATAATTTAGCTAGATTTAAAAAAATTAGTTAAGTTAGTTATTATTACCTCTAATCCTTAATATAAAACCCAATTTACTATTTTTTAGAAATTCAATTAACTAAATAAATTACTTTAGATTGTTTATATTTGTATTTTTTATATTTAGTTAATTTATCTGACTTATAAACTAATATATAATTAAATAATATACAACATATATTATGATTAATTAATTTATTTAGTTTTCTTAACCCTACTAAAAAAAGTCAAGTAAGGAATGGAGGTAGTGCACTTTCCAAAACACACGTTAATCATTTTCTTTAAGTCCCTTTGTTTTTTTATCCTCCTTGATTATTGTTAAGAGAGTATTAATAAGGATAACTTAGAAAAATATTAAAAAAATATAATAAATATATCTTATATGTAGGATTAAGATTAACTCTTTAAATATATACCATATAATCTAATCAAAGAAAAGAGGGAATGAAGGAATTAAAGAAAATAACTAGAGTATTTTAAAAAATATATTTCACATTAGCTAACTTGACTAGCTCCCATAATCTAATACTCCCTCCGTTTTTATTTATAAGATCCTATTGATTTTTTTGAAAAATTCTAAAAAAATTTTAAGAAAACTAATTACATTACTTAATAATATTAAATGTTGTGTTCTATTATATTATATAGTAGTTCATAAGTCAAACAACATAATTTGAAGAAAAACAACAAATTTTAATGTTTTAAAGTAATATAATTAGCTTTCTTATGATTCTCCGAAAAAGTTAATGGGTCTTATAGATAGAAATGGAGGGAGTATCAAATTAGATAAATATATTTTATATTGAAGTGAGTACTTTCTTCTGACTGTATTCTCTGATCTCAGTTATAACATTCAAGATCGTGAACCTTAAGAATTTCTAATTTGAATTATCTAGCAATAATAGAGCGTTATGTTGTAATTCTGATATTGGAGGATTTCTTTGCGCTTGTATCTGTATGTGTCGCTTTAACTGAAGAGCATGTCTTATACGCTTGGCTGCAGGTAGTACATGCTAAAAATACAGAGAGGGGAATAATGAAGTATGCATTATAAAAAATTTTATGTATATATAAAAAAATTGAACATATTTAAACAATTTCTAACTCTATTAAATATGATACACGTGTTAATACAAACAACAAATCTTCAAGTACGGTGGCAATAATGAAGTATGCATTCATGGGAACTAACTATACTATTTTATTTTCCCTCAATTATTTTTTTGCTAATGAAGGCAAAATGCTGAAGTTATAATCAATGGCCACATGTGGAAGCCCAAAAGGAGGGTACAAATGATACAACAACCTTATCGCATTATTCATTGATTATTTCTTCAATTGGCCAAACCAATTACTCAAGGCTTCGAGATAAGAAACACCCTCAAACTGAAATTTGACATGTGATTCTCAATTTTATTATATATTTTCTCTTTCCTTTCCCTTTCAACCTCCAATAATTGCACAAGTCTCTCACATGGAGGAGATAAAATATAGCAATATGCACTAATCGTGGGGTCTGCCTAATAGAGTAGTACTAGAAACAAAATGGGAAAAGCCAAATTTGATTGATTAATACCAAATTCATATACATATATATAATTAAGATCCTCAACACTTAATTAGCTAGGTTACATCATCCAAGAGACAGACTTTAAGATGAATTAGGTTACAAAATTTTAAAAATCACAATTATTTGCAAAAATCAAGGCAAAAAACTGCCCTTAAAAACTTGATAATAACTTCAATTAATCCTTGAAATAATTATGATTTTTAAGATATTTGAACTTAATTTATCCCTGTCATATGATCTGGATCTTGATGAGCTGCAACGTCTTTGGCTTTTGATTATTATGATGAATTCAAAGAGTCAACTTGAGATTTGCCGGAAGGTCCCTTGGTCCTAATGTAAAGTCTGTACTCATCAAAAGTCATAGGAGAGTAAAGACTTGGTCTGTCCTCAGTGACAAGCTCTTTGGCAGGTTGAATCAGCAAATCACTCTTTGGATTGTAGAAAAATGCCAATGAAACTCTATCTTTATTTGAGTTCACTATCACCCTGTGCTCTATGCTCTTGAATATGGCATTGCTCAGCACCTACACATATAATAATCACACCATAAATGTCAAATTTATATACTCAAATTTTATATTAAGTATCGGAGGTAGTATCTCTTAAGCGAGAAGATATATTAGATAAATATATATATGATCATGAGTAGTCAGTGCATTTTAAGATCGACAGGCATGTAAACAGTGAGGCCTGCTATTCTCTGTCTCTCTTCTCTAAAATTTTTAAAAAACCCTAATATTCCCACAAAAACTTGTACTACATAGAAACTCATTCATATATAACTAACATAAAGCCCTACTTCTATGTCTCGAGTCAATTTTTTAAGACAAACCGACACGCTAGGAGGGAGGCTTGTTATTTTATGCCTATCTTCTTTGTACTTTTTTTTTTTTTTTTGAAAACCCAAATAAAAATTCCCACTCTTTAGGAGATTTGTACTACATAGAAAAAAAAATCATAAATGTATAACTCTTTGGTGTGTAACAGGAAACCCTACTTGTCAAAGAACATGGGACCCAAAAGTACAAAATCAATTCTATTGGTAGAAGAAAGTTAGAAAGAGAAGATAATAGAAGAGAAGAGAGGACCTGGATTTGGTCACCGATGTTGATGATGAAGGCATTAGGGACAGGCTTAATAGTGATCCAATCGTCGGCTTGACGGACTTGAAGGCCGGAAACATGGTCGTCCGGTAGAAGAATGGTCATGCCACCTGGATCTGAGTGAGGTGAGAGGCCAAGTGTAAGGTCTGGTTGAGGGCAACTTGGATAGTAATTAACCCTAAGGCAAGCTCCAAGTCCTTCTTCTCCACCAAACGATTTCAGTAGAAAATCTTCTTGTAACCCTAAATTCATTGACAATAGCTTCAGAATTCTTCCTCCCAGCTTCACCACCTCCTCTCCATATTCACTTATCACTTTCCTACACATTCCCAAAAAAAATTAAATAAATAAATTTACATGTCACTTTCTATTATATTCTTCAAAATATCTCTCCTACGCATATTAATTATTAATTATTATTCCTCCTATCAGGATGAAAAACAAAGGATCCTTAACCATGGAATTTGGAGGGTTAAAAAGAGATGGGATATAAAGATATCACAAATAATGACAATAATATATCAAACATATTGTGGTGGCCACCACCACACAAAAAACGAAACGTGGAGGAGCAGTGTTTCATATATATATAGTACCTCACACTTGGACCCATCAAACAAGTGACGCACAAAAAATTCCAATTTTACAAAATAGTTTCATCTTTTATATATACATGTATATATCGTCATTATACAAACCACTTTTTACTCTCAGTTTTACTTTTACCTTTCATTCTTTATATTGCATGTGAACCACACACACATATACACATTAGTTAGTTTCATCTCACATCAACATATATATCATTATTAATTAATATATATCTAAACATCATTAAACTTGAATAATCGTTTTAATTTACCTTAATGGATTTGACACCATTAATTACTTCCTCCGTCTATAATGGTGACTAACAAATTAATTAAGCACACCACCAAACTGTTAGGTTTCACCTTTGAATTTACAACTTTTCAACCCACCAAGAACATAATAATTTGTTTTATTAATTAATGAAAGAAAAGAAGATCTCTGTACCTATATCATCTTCTTTAACCAAAAGAAAAGGTCCACAGGCATAAATATAATTTATCCCACAGTTGATGTGTCCTACTTGTGATATATATTATATATTATTATCATTATCACTCTTGGAAGAAGAATCTTGCAGGCTCTTAAAAATGAGTGACAGTAAGAATGTTATGGGAAGCCTAACAATTCCTGAAATTCTGCTAATAAAAAGTACCAGCAGCAGAAGAAGAAGAAGATATATGTGTATGCGTGCGCGCGCGCACATACCTCAAGGAAGGTGGGAGGGAAGGCCACTTAGAATGGTTACGGAGAGAGAGAGGCGTATAATGAAGAAAGAAGTAGTCACTCCAATCAAGTATGGCTCCTTTCTTAACTCCCAAACGGCTTCCATATCCTTCATAAGTAGTCGGAGAATTTGCATACTTTTCTTTCTCCTCCAATGGCTGCATGAAGAACTCTCTCCAAACCTCCCTCGCCTTCTTCATCAGCTCCTCCCTCACGCCGTGGTTCACCACCTGAAAGAATCCCCATTCCTGGCAAGCCTCCCCTACCCGCCTCACCGCCTCCTCCTCCGGCAAACCCTTCAGGTCAACCAACGGGATGTTAATGTCATCAGAAACTTCCTTCTTCTTTTGATGAACCACAGGTCTCACAGATTCAGGCTTCACAAAACGTTCTGGTATCTTGTCTAAGCCACTCTGTGCTAAAGCTTGTACTCGAATCACCGGCTCCGGCCACTGATGGCACTCCATGGTTTTTCAGGCGGCCAAGGACAAGTCAGCTAGCTAGCTTAGCTTGTGCTTGTGTCTGTGTCTGTGAGTTTTGTGTGGGATTGGGTGAGAGAGAGCGATACATGTATATATACACACATGGGGGGACATAAAACTATACAAGTATAGAGAGAGAGGAGGAGGGGGAGGAATTTTTCATTTCGGCGCCGTGAGGAAATTGAGTTGCTCGTGGGCATTAATGTGCTTCTTTTCTTTTTCAATCACACTCGTCGACCCACAACACTTATACTGTAGCTATACTTCTCAGATTGGCTTATTTTGTTTATAATTATTAAATTATATATTTTTGAAGTCTAAACTATTGGATAATTTCTAAAAGAATTTTGGGATTTGCTCCATAACAAAAGTCGTGCATGGAGTTATTAATTTTCATTTCTGTAAATTTTATCCCTATTTATTGGCAGTACACGTTAGATATTGAGAAAAAAAGAAGAGAGGTAAGACAGATTTGAATATGGGTAAAGTTGGATTTTTTTTTAATTTTAAGACAAATTTCATTAATTAATCAATCTTCCTTAATTGATGAAGTTGAAATAAAGTGAGACTTATATTTTACATCAAATCAAGTAATTATACAAGTGCTATTCTTTCATGATTTTTTGTTTTTTGCCATGCTTAATATATATGATGAAAATACCAACGGACATTGCCCTAGCATGATGGACTTAATTTGACAGTTTAAATACGAGGTATTGAATTCAAGTTTATATAAATGTAGAAAACATAATTACAAGAACTATCACAAACTTATCTGACAATGCTCTAATCTTACCATTTTCATTGTTATACAATATATATATATATATATATAATGAAAATTAACAGCATGTTTACATTTCAAAGGTGTGTTTACTAAAAAAACCAATTTCTCCTCTTAACACAAAAGCTATTTCAAATTGTGTATCAAATGTAGGAAAAAAAAAACTGTAAAAGGGTAAATGCAAACGTGGTATACAAAAGGTACACTGAACGATAGGATTTTTGGGAGAAGACAAGTTAAGGGAGAACGATTTTGGTGTGTTTGGAATGCATTCACAAAGGAACAGTGAAAAAAGAAAAAGTTTTTAGGGATGAAGACCACAATGCGAAGGAGAGGTAGGAACTGATCGATGAGTTAAAGTTACTATAAGAAAAAGGGAGGGAGAAAAGGATTCAGGACCTACAAATTGTCCCAAGTTATTATTATTTATATTTCTTTCAACCAAAAAAAATCATTATTATTTATATTACTTTTTCAATAATAAATTGTGCTTAGTTATTCGTAGTGAGAATTGATGGGCTGAAAAGCAATAAGGCAGTAGTACGTATAATGTTTTATTTTATTTTTATGTATTTTTTAAGCATATATTCACACATATATGTTTGTATTTGTTTTAGTAAATTTAGATTTTCAACACAAGGAGGAATGGGGAGATTCAATGCTTCATAAAAAAAACAATGAACTGGTTGGCGCCACTTGCCCTTACGCTGTGCGCGTAGTAATCTCTAAATCTGTGGACTGAAACTATAAATATTAAACTTATCGGAAAAAAAACAGAAACTATAAATATTAAAATTTATAACCAATTATAATGGGAACGAGTAATGTAAAGCATTAATCATTAGTATTATCAAAGGTCAATTTATATATTAAGTGTCAATACTATAATTTATCTGTACGATGCACCAGTACGAGTAAATTAGTAGGAAAATGGAAGTTATCAATTATCATGGTCAAAGATCGGTACTGCAGGTAGCTAGGATTTCAAAGATAATTAAGAAGAGAGAAATTAAAGAAAGTCAAAAATAAACAACAACAAAAACTCCAATATTGGGATGCCAGGTTTCAAGCTATGGGAAGCCTCCCCAGACAAAATATCTTTGCTCATTTATTATCGAGCTTATCACTCTCTCCTTCTCTCTCACACGCATAATAGAACTTTTACAAATAATAACTGATTGAACTAATTTTATTACTCCCTACAGTCATAAATATAAGATTTATTTTTGTGATCTTAAATATAAAATATATTTTTGTGTCACAAAAATAGATCTTATATTTAAAACCGGAGATAATAGTTTTTAAAAATTAGTTTCATAACTCAAACTGCATTGAATATACACTCCATCAGTTTTTATTTATCACTTGTCCTGATTTGAATTTCCATTTTGTCTATAAATATATGTCCAATCCCAAATTTTAAGGTATAATTATTACTTATTTCCAATAATTTTCTTAGATGGAGGACATTAAAATAGTGTGAATTTTTTGTGATTGTGTGACTTTTGTTTGGTCAAATATAGTGTGACTTCAAATAGAATGGAAGGCAAAACTAGAAGAAGAAAAGGCATTCTTATAATAGGTTTTGCCTTCTCCTTAATCTTTGTTTTTATGGGGACAAATATAAATAGGGATGAAAAAAAGTAATTAAGGAGTACCCACTATTATGGGCTCGACCCTTTTAAACCCGTTTAAGTTGAGGGCCATACTTGTATTTTGGAGGTTAAAAATATATCGGGTCTATAAAGGTCAGCCCTGTAGGGCCGTAGGTCTAAAATAACCGAACCTATAGGACCATGTGCTTGTGCTTTTAGGCCCTTTTAATTTTTCTTTTATACTTTGTATAATCTATTTTGGATCAAAACTCTAACCCATTAGGTCATTACCCAACAAGACAACAATGAACGCACACATTGACACACACCCATACGATCATATTGTAACATCCCAAAAATTTTTAAGGCCTAGATAGATAATTTTGGGTATACTAAAGGTCATACCATAATATTTTTTAAGACATAGATGAGGTATTTGGGATGAGTAAGGGGCCTTAGTCTGTAGAGGGGAGAAAGATCTCCTGACTTTTGAAGTGAAAGCCGGGGAAGAACCTATGTGTAAAAAGTAAAAATTCGGCAAAGTTAGAGGCTGAATTTTGGACAGGTCCGGAAGCCCCGAAAATTCCCATAAAATTTCAAAAATTATTTTAGAGCATCCAAAACATTATGGAGTAGTCAAAATTATTTTTAGAGGCAATATAAATTTTTGGTGATTTTATGAATACTTTATTAATTTTTTGCCAGATCGGGTTTTTGGCTAGAAATTAATTTTAGCAGACATTTAGAGGCCTCGTTGTTCTGGGCTAAGATTGGAGAAAATTAGTATAATATTTTAGAGGATTTTTAAAGTTCTTTGGAGGTTGAGAAGAAGTCTAGAGGAATTATTAAAAATTGTTGAATATCGATTTATCACCGGTATAAGGGACTTCTTCAGAGAAAAATTAATTTCAGAAGTTCCAAACATCAAAAAATTTTGAAATTTTTATGGTAGCCTTCTGGACTATTTACATATTTTTTGGAAAAATTTGGGAATTTTTCAATGAGAGATGAATTTTATGGAATTTTCAAATTATTTATGGCAGTACAGGAGAACTGTTGCAGTATACTGAGTTAGGTGGGCCCCACAAGTCCATGGGGGCCATGCGCCTGGCTTGGCTTGGAGGAAAAGCCAAGAGAGCTCTAGAAAGGGTGAGGTGGCGCATAAGGGTAAGGAGGTGGAATATTTTAATACTTTTTTAAAAGTTCCTCAAAATTACAAGTATGTCATTCCAAGGTTCTATAAATAGAAGCAAACCCCCCCTTTAGGCACATAAGAGGAACACTTGGGGAGTTTCTGGCCGTTTGGAAACTCGACCTTCAAACCCAAAATTTTAAGGAGATTTAAGCTATACCAACCGATCAAGTAATAAAGGTATGTTCTAGCTTGTATTTCCTTTCATTCTCCTCTTCTTCTCCATGGTTCTGAAGGCATTTCTAAGGGGGATATGATGTCTATGGATTCGGTCAAGCAAGGGGAGGGAGAGTTTGGAGTTGTGTGAGGTCTATAAGGGCTAGTAGTTTGTGTATAAGCTTGATTGAGGTTGAGTTCTTTCCTTGTGTGAGAGGAGGGAGTTTCAGCCATGAACCCTAGGATGATATGTGATTGGATTTTCATTGGTTTGATGATTTCAATGTGTTCATAGTAGTGTTTTACCTAAAAAAAATATAGAAAGAACATGTGTGAAACACCGAACCGATGAAATCACCAAAGACCCTAAGAAGGGAGAGTGTTTTGGCCTAAGGGGGAAAGGTTAGAGGGAGTGTGATTTTGGATGAAATGGATATCATAAATGGGTTCAAAGGTAGGAATCGTGTAGGATAAGCCTATGAAATCAGTTAAAGGATAAGGGTAGTTCAGAACCCAAGTTAAGAGGGAAGGGGTTCTGGGCTAGTAACAGTAGCATATATGGGTGCCTAATTGTTGTGTTATGTTTAGGCATTGCAGAGGAGTTATCCAGTATCCCAAGGAGCAAAGGAAAGGCACATGTATCGTTCAAGTAATCGGTAGATAGAACTTCTAACTTTGACTTATTAATGCTTTGCTTGTTTGCTTATTCTTTTTCTTGTTTTACTGTGTTGTAATTGAGCAAGTTGTATGAGATGTATGACTCTCTATTTATATGTATTGGCTATGAGATAGAGGTAGAGTCATATGCATGCTCCCTATACACGGTGAGTGCCGAGAGAGAGGGCACTAGATGAGTAAGTACGAGCATTGCATATTGCATGACATGCATTGCATTATGATGTTATTGGTTATAGTTCTGCTACTATGGGTTCTCCAGAAACCTTAATCTTTCCACAATGCAAGTTAAGATACTTCGGAAAGCAAGGAGAAAAGATAGATAGAGATTGTTTATTCTGCTTCCCTATGTTATTTTGAATTACTATAATATAATGTATGTACTGAATACTGGATTTCTGGATAATGTATTTATGCTACTGTTATCAATGATGTAATATGGGAATGCATTTACCTTAGCTGTTATGTTGTTCGAATGACGTTAGAATCATGAGATAAGGGGAAAATGGCATAGCAAGGTAATTTGGTCAAATTGGCACATGATTTTTGGTTAATTTGGGCTTACAATTGTATTGGCCATGATTTGAACAAATGACTATATCTGGCCAAGAGCATTTGCATGCTAATAGAGGATATTTTTAGCTGCAAATGAAGTAGTAGATTATGTCATTTGGAGTTTTGTAGAAAAAGTTATGCCTTCCCAAAGTTAGGCCAAAAATCTTGTAAAATTGGAAAATGACCAAATGAATAGTGCCAAATTGACCATATGAATAGTGCAACTTTGAGGGGCTGCATGTGTGTGATTCTATGCTATCATGGTTTGAGATTATTTTTCCCTTATATAGGAAGGAAAGAGCTTTACGATGAGCTTAGAATCATCGCGTTTCGATTTTTCTAGAATTAGTTATAATTTTTCAAAGTTAATCGAAATTAAGGGCTAGGTGAATATTAACCCGATAAAGGCAAAATTTTTCCCCTTATTTTCCCAACTTAAAGTCATAACTAGTTATTTCAATAGCTCTAATATAATAAGATAAAGGCTATAAAAGAATGTGTGACACATACACTCACACACTTACATGGAATAATAAGACGAGTGACAACAGACACCAAAGTGACCAGACACATGCCACCCTGCAAGCTTGTGAGTTGCAATCTGAAATGTGGGAACCATAGTGGTGAAGAGGAAAATGATAGTCATCCTCATATTGTTTAGCGATAGTGTTTGGCTCTTTATGTTTTTTGTGTGTAATTTATATTTGTAGTCTATTGACACGTGACAATGATATACTTGAAATTATGTCATTTGTTTTTTATATACTATATAAAATTCAAACTTTATGTTGACACAATTTATGTGTTAAATTTGGATTTTGATTGTTGAATTTACTAATTTTGTTTCTTTAAAAAAATATTAAAAAAATGTTTAAAGTGATTCCAGACCTAGCCATGTCGTTCTCGAGTTGGGTTTTAAAAAACATGTGTTTTTCTTAAGTCAGACTTTAATAGACTAGTCTTTTTAGAGTCGGGTCGAGCTGGCCTTGATTCCTGACACTACCCACCATAGTGCTTTTAGATAAATGTAACATTAAATTTTTGTTGAACAAATATAATATTAGATTGTTGATACACAAAATGAGAATTTTTAATAATTGCCTTAATAAAAATAAATGTTTTTTGACACTTTAAAATGAAAGGAGTAATTATCGTACCATTTTCCACGTCTTTTGATGAGATTATGGGATATGATCATGTACTTTAGAGATGCCAACGTTTTTCATGTAATAAAAAGCGATAAAAGGTCATGTTACATCACCGCTATATTTAGTACACAATTTTAATAAGGCAAAGACTTGTGTAATAATCTTATAATATAGACGCAATCATTGTCAAGGCTTTTCCTTCCTTTGTATGGAAAAAATATATCAAATTTTATCAGTTTATACACTACTACAAATATAAAATTAACTGACTCCCCTATCATGGCGCTTTCTTAAATAAATACCACAATATGTGTTTATTTATACGGACAAACATAATTTGTGGCACTCATTTAAAATATCGCCACAAGATTAACTAAAAACAAATAAAAACATAAGAAAAATATTTGACTTCTTAAAAAAATTTGGGCTTTGGTGACCGCCACGATAGGATTTGTCCCATCCCACAGCTAACAGACCCACGTGCCCACAACTGGGAGCTGTAGGCATGGGCAATTGTGGTGCTCCCTCAATAGAGACCTGTGGGATGGGATCCCACAGCTGTGTGCCCACAACATTTAGCTGTGGGCACTTGGCCTATCGTGGTGCTCCTCAGGCTGTGAGCATGTGGCCTATTGTGGTGCTCCTTAGGCTATGAGCATGTGGCCCTCCCTCCGATTAGCGCCACAATAGAGGCCCTACATAGGCCCCATGTGGCACAGTTGCGTGGGCGCTCTGTTAAAAGAGCGTCACGCCATCCCAAAATATAAAAAAAATTAACTCTTTAATTTTCACCTCTCGCGTCCCTCTTCCCTCTTATCTCTTTCTTCACTCTTTTTCTTTCTCAAACTTTATCCACCTCCATTGCTGAAAAGTTAGAGCTCTTGATTTTGTGCTTCTTCATCTTGGTCTCACTTGTTTCCACTTTGGTAGCATCTTTTATTCCACATTTAGCTTGGTCCCCACTTACAAGGTATGCGCACGAGCTCTTCTTTTCATTTTATCCTCATGTTTTTGTTCAAGTTGGTCCCCGCTCATCCACGTCTCTAAATATATATAATCTCTGGATCTGTAATCTTTTTATCTATTGGCCAATATGTTAGTTCAGCTTGTAGTTGACTTTTATAGCATTAAAACTGGATTTTTGGTATAAATATATGTACTTAGCTTATTCAACTAATGGGATCTCTGTTTTTTTTTTTTTGGAACTCCTCCATGTTACTATTCTACTAATGAACCAAACAGAGAATTCCCTTAATGGTAAAAAAAA
>JBAGKO010000003.1:18495239-18506143 GCA_037177275.1 Acacia concinna | reverse complement strand
ATTTCTTGTTGGGCAACATGAGGGAAGTGTAAATTTGGCCCAACAATCACATGACTTGAGGCAATACTTTACAGAGAGAGCAACTAGTAATATGCAATTTCTGGTGCCTTATTGCATAGGTAAATTATAATTTCATGTGTGTCTTTATATTTTCCACTTGAAATTATTACATGATTGTTGATCAAATACTTTCACAATAACTTAGGAAACACTAAATATTGCTAGTCATCAAGCCAGTCGAACCAGTAGGGCCTCGCATTTATTATATTGATCCTGTAAGAATGGGGCAACCAAATGATTGTGAAAATATGAAATGGTTGTCCAATAGGTAAGGGTACGCTTACACGTGTCAATATTTTTTCATGTGATTGAATAACCTATAAGTAATCAATTTACTTTTGTTTTGTCAGTGCTTTGACCGCTTATCGTGCCTCAGCCTATCTGTTATATTGTTGCAGTGCCCGTTTCAACCCAATAACATTGATTGTGGGTATTACGTAATGAAATTTATGAAACATGTAATTACCCAAAATAAAACTTATGTTCCTCCTAATGTAAATGATTTTAGTTTAAATTGAAATTTTGTTTTATTACTTTCAATTGATTAGTAACATTTTTTGTGATTTTGATTTGTTCCGGTATACTTTCAATTTGTAGTATTATGAAGGTGAACGTGCTGCGCGATTGACAGATGACTAAGTGGATGAGGTAATAGAAGAATGGTGTGGATGTCTATTACGGCAAATTAGAAGGTGATTTTTGCATGCACAATATTTGTAATAATATTAGTATTTATTACTTTAATTAGTTTCTTCTATTTATTAGAATTTGCAATGTATATGCTTGTTTATTTTCTTTCTGGAACTATAAATGTAATATTGTAATGGACTTCCAGTGGTTCTTTTTCTTTCTCTTTATATGTTCAATATGAAGAGAGGAAAAAGAGCCACAGGAAGGCCACATTCTGTGGTGGTCCCCTAATTAGGGGAGCACGATAGGGTGCGGTTGGCCCAAGAGGGTGCCCTCCTCAGTAGGGCCCCAAGGGTGCCCTATTGTGGTACTCCCCCAGTAGGGCACCCCTACTCTATGAGCACCACGGTAAACTCATGGCGTTTAAAGAACGCCACGAAACTGCAAAAATGAGCGTCACATGAGTGTATTTTTTAGTAGTGATACACGTATATTTGTGCCTAAACGTGATTTGGAGCATCAATTCAATATAAATATAAGAAATTATTCTTTACCTAATTTTTTAAAATTAAAAAAAAAAACTCAGATGGAAGCATTATATAACTAGGAGATTTGTTATATGAACATTCTCTATTTATGAGCGTTGGTGTTATATTTATTCAAGTGATGACATTTGCTGTGGCATTTATGGACAATTGAAACTTAACTATCATCATGACAAATTACGTAAATTGCAAGAAAGCTTTGAGAAAACTGTGTACGTGTTTGGAATGGTAGAGCCTTTAAAAGCACCATTTTATAACGTACAAAGTAAATATATAAGAGTTGTTTTGTCATACTTGTGTAGATGTGTTTATGATAAGCAGCTCCAAACATGTACCAATACCATACTGGGTCGTCTCATATTCATAATAAGTAAGATTTTTTTAATGAAACTTCATATTACATCTAGTCTGTGATAAAAGAATCAGTTAATTTTTTTCTTTAGAAATATTAAGGAAAGTAAATAAATTATTCAATTATAATATATTTTGTATATCATTAAATTATATATATAAATTTATAAGCCAGACAAATTAGTTTTAATAAAAGAAAAAAAATTACAAAAAATAGCATTCAGGTCCCAAAGACTAGAGAAAATATCAAAAAAATATCACGATATATTCCTTTATAAAAAAAGTCTCATTATAGATTTCTCTATTAAAAAAGTCCCTAATGATCATAGTGATGTAAATTCCAAATGTGAACTTAATTTATTAATAAGTGTATATGATTATATTGGCAAGTCAAAAATTGTTGTTAACAAGCTCATATATGTTAACTAAATTAGTTCTCGTTGATAAATGTATATGACTATAATAAGAAGTCATAAAGTAGATATTAACAAGGCCATCTATGTTAACTAAACTAGCTCCCATTAACAGGTGTATATTACTATGTTGACAAATCATAAGGTGGTCAGCAAGTTTATCTATGTTAACTAAAACAGCTTTCATTAACAAGTACATGTACTTATATTAATAAATCATAGAATGATTACTGACAAGTCCTTCCATATGTCAATAATATAGCTATGTACTTTTCTTCTAGACCAATTTGTAATGAGGCTTATTTAGAAGGAATCTACCATGAGACTTTTTTTTATATTTTCTTTAGCCCTTAGGACTTGAATGCAATTTTCTTTGTTTTTAGCTTTCTCAATCTGTCTAAAAAACTTGACTAAATCTTATACTAAGAAGAATTGAAGGTAGTGTAATTTTTCCTCAACTTTTAGATTGAATCCACATCCTAAATCGCGTATCAAGAGAAATATTAAGCAGAAATATAGAGAGAATTTGATCATCTTTTTATATCATCATATGAAGATGAGGTACGTACTGAATAAAAGTCCTTAAACTAAGCAACGTGCAGTAACCTTTAAAAGTCCACTGAGGCGGGTTGATACTTCATATCATGGAAAAGATCTAGATGACGACTTCTGTTTTGACGTTAGATATGTGTTTGAGTCTTTTCCAAAATTATCCACAGCTTGTTTGTTAGGCATTCTTGTGTGAAGAGTTAGCATCAAAACCTGCCTTCATTGCCTTGTTGGCTCATTAGAATTTCAACAGCGCGTCCCAATTAAACTTAAATAGTTTTGGTTTAATTTAGTTGGGATGATTAATTTGCAAGTGTCTATACTTTCATTTGATTTTTAATTATATCTCCAAAAAAAATTTATCAAGGCTTATAGTTTCACCTATTGTTAATTAGATCCCTTGTCATTTTATCCATCAACTTAAATTAAAGGGACTTGATTAACAGTCAAGTAAAACTATAAAGACATGATAAAAAGAAAAGAACTACATAGGCTTGATAAAAAGGGGGGAAAAAAGACTATATAGCTTGACTTCATAAAAATAGTATAGGGGTTTGATTAAATAATTAATTAAAGGGTAAAGGTGTAAATTTGACAAACAACTAATTTCTTAGTGGCGTTCAGCACAAATAACTATTTTGAATTGCAAAAAAAAAAAAGATTTTTTTTTTTGGAACAAAATTGACAACACCATTAATTACTGTTGATTATTTTAATATACTTTAGAAGATTAAGGTCAAAATTTAACAACAGACTAATTTCTTGAGGGCTAGAGAGCATTTACAAGGCAAATATAGACGTTAACATTATAACTAAAGGGATTTTAAAAAAATTAAGAAGTTAAAACATTTTGGACATTCAAATATATATTTGTCTTGTAAATGTCAGTATTTGTCTTTCTATTGACAAAACTTAATTTTATTTTAATCAAAAGTAATGACAATGGAACCCACATGTCAGAAAAAGTAACAGTAGTTAACGGCGTTATCAATTTTGCTCCAAAAAAAATTCTTCATGCCTATTTTTGCAACTCAAAATAGTTATTTGTGCTTAACGTAAAGCCGATAAAATGGGCCCAACTCGCAAGCTCAACCCGCGAACCCGTGGGTTGGGATAGGGTTAGGGTTGGGATTTTCCCAACCCGTCCCATACCGCCTAACCCGCAGGTTCGCAACATATATATATATATATTGTAAAAAATATTTATATTATAAACTCTATAAATCTTGTACTTCCACCTTGATATCTCATAATTTTAAAGAGAAAAAACTCTCAATCTCCTTCTTCTTTAATACTATATTATTATATATTGATTACTTGAAGATGATTTAATATTTTATTTGTAAATTTTGATAAATTTAATAACTTTATCTCTTGAACTATGAATTATTTTTTTAAATATTTATAAGTAGAAGAGTTGATACTATGAAAACAAACTTAATAACTAATATATATAAGGTTTAAATTTTTAATCATATTGAAAAAAAAATTGAGAAAAAGTTTTTTTTAAAAAAAATCTTCTTCTTTTTTTAAAAAATGCGGGCCAACCCGCGGGTTAGCCTGCAAACCCGCACTGCGAGTTAAGGTTGGTGCGAGCCAACCCGTAAGTTTTCCCAGCTCTAGCTGGATGCCCCTGAAGAAATATTTGTTTGTCAAATGTGCACATTTACTCTTAATTAAAACTATAGGGACTTACAGATTAATTATCCCAAATTTAACTTTATATATCTTTGTAGTTTTAAATAATTGTCTAAAATTCTAAATAAATTCATAATCTAAAAAATAGTATTATAATTACACTTAGAAAATAATTTCAAGAAACGTACTGATTAAGAGAGGGGAAAAAACATATTAAATAACACAGCTCTCACTTTTTGGGCCTATATTAGTTGGTTGCTCAAATACTTAGTCTAGTTGAAAATATTAGAGTCCAAAAATGGCGTCGGATACTAGGTGCCAGAGTCTCCCATTTAAAAAAAATTGAAAATTGCGTTGAAGTCTCGAGTAAGGGAATATACGTCAAAAGGTCCCATAAAATCAACAAATTACAGTGAGGTCTCTTGGAACTTTTTTGCCATTCATTCAAATTGTTCATGTTAATAGTCACCCCTATAGTTAGTTGTCAACGACAGCCCCTAAGGTTGTTAATGTCCGCCCTTGGGGTTAGAGCCGGGAAAACGGGCCAAGCCCGTTGGGCCGGCCCTTTAAACCCATTTAAGTGGAGGGCCGAGTTTATATTTTGGAAGCTGAAAATGAAATCAGGCCTACAAGGGCCAGCCCTATAAGGCCTTGGTCTTAAAAGGGCCGTCCCTTTTACGCCCTTTAATTTTTTTTTAATGCTTTGCTTAACTATTTTGGGTCAAAACTTATGTGTGTGCGTAACCCAACCCCACAGCCCACACAATAATTGGCCAACAGTTCACAGAAGTTAGAACCACAATACCAACACCATCCCATCGGTCCACTCCAGTCCACCACGTCTCCACCGTACATACCACAACGGGTCCATGGCATTACTTCCACTTGACTCAAATCACTGCGACTGGAAGCTTGGAACCCTTGACTTGTGAATTGCCATGAGAGTGAGATTTCCGACGGCGACTTGCGAGCTGTGATTCTGAGAGTTTGAGCGTCCCCTTCTCAACATCTCCCTCATCTCGACGGCGGTCAAGAAGGCTCTTCCTCAGCATCTCCCTCCAGTTCTTCGAACTCCCTCCAGTTAAGGCGGCAACAGCTCTGAGCTACCGTCATCAAGGATTGGAGGCCAATCTCACATTCTCACCCATCGAAGCCTCGCAGGGTCTCTCACGACCACAGATTCAAGCTCTCACAGTCTCTATTTACTTATTTATATTGAGACAATTTGTGTTAAATTAGATTTTAAGTATTGTAAAATATTATTTCATGTATTCAAAAAAATTGTTGAAAAATGTGTAAAATGCTTCCGTTCCTAAGGACCAGCCCTAGACCTGATGTTATTGGGCCTGGCTTTGAAAGATAGGGATTTTTTTTAAGTCGGGCTTTCAAGGACCGGCGTTGTTAAGGCCCTGGCCCTTGAAGGGCCGGCCCTAATTTCCAGCGCTACTTGGGGTTATCAATGGCCACCATTGACAACCCCAAGGGCTATCATTAACAACTATCCCTAGGGGCGGCCATTGACAACACCAGGAGCAGCCATTGACAAAACCAGGGCCTGTCATTGACAACTAACCCCAAGGGTGGTTATGAACAACTCTAGGGGTTGTTGTTGACAATTAGGGGTATTTTGATAATTGAACAATTTGAATTAATAACAGAAAAGCCTTAAGGGACCTCATTGCAATTTGTTGATTTTACGAGACCTCTTTAATGTATATTTCCTTACTCTGGACCTCAACGCAAATTTTCTTTTAAAAAGGGGAAATTGCGTTTAGGTCCTAACCAAGAGAAAATACAATCAATCAGTCTCGCGAAATCGCATAATTGCACTTAAGTCCCATAGAGTTGTCAGGTAGGACTTAAGTACAATTATGAGATTTCATAGGGCTATTTGATCATTTTTTCTCCTAGTTGGGATCTAATCACGATTTCCCACAAAAACAAACCATCTAATTATACTTTCTTTCTTTGAACATCCTTATAGAAAATATATGAGCCCTTTCTTTCTTTCTTTTTTTGGGGGTGGGGGGTGGGGGGAAGAATTTCCTTTGATTGTTTTTCCGTAAAGCAATCTTATTTTGTTTTATACTAGTAATGATTTTGATAAAATGAAGGTACAAGGTACTTGAGCAAATTAAGTGATAATAACATTGTGTATTAACCAAATTTGTAATAGGATTCGTTGAAACATTAATAGATTTAACTATATTTGTTATGGTCTTGTCAAAATGAAGGAAGAAATATTAACTTAAGGAAATTGACTAAATATGTAAATCATTGTATTGGTTCCAAACACCATATTCCTCTTTATATGCATTAGGTACAATAAAATACATAATTATCAACATTAATAAATCCATTGATATAATTACCATATATATATATATCATAATCTTTCATCATTAACAAAAGTAGTAATTAATGACATTGACAAGTACATTAATAGGATTGACCAAAAACCAAAAACTTCATGACAGCAACCACTACACCTATTTCAACAACAGGCCCACTTAAACTATTGACAAATTGCTTAAAAGGTTTGATTATTCCAATATCGCAATTATTAACAAATTTTAACCTTTCTTGACTGCATCACTATCAGTCAATCCATTACATTTTTCTTTTTCATCACTCATCACCGTATAGCCATCATCTTTTCTCTGTTAGAACAGTCTCACACATATTTAATTTACAAAGAGCATTTAGGGCTTTTGGGCATAACTTACAAAATCTAGATTCTCCCTTTTACACCAATGTGTCTTTTGCAAATTTTACCATCCTTTTTTAGGTTTCTCAATTTCAGAGGATATTTAACTGAAATTTTCCAAAATTTAACATTGTCAATTTTGCTTACCGAAAATACTGAGGAAGCTAAATTAAGAGATGAGTGTACCAGGCTGATAAAGTAAACTTAAATCTTTTTCCAAAGAGAAATACTTATATATTAATGCAAATTGACACATAATTTTATTTTAATTCTAGTTTCCACCCTAAAATTTTATTATGAAAAACAGTACCTCAATCCACCGTGGGCAACCCACGAAACCCCTCTTCCTCTTCTCTACCCTCGCTAATAAGTTTGTGCATTTTATAAATCAAAAATACAACAAATATTGAGCGTTAATAAATAGGGCTGCCAACAATAAATAAAAGATATTATCAAAAAGTACAACAAATAGAAGATATATATATATACACATACATACAAGGGAAACCCTCAAACCTAATTTTACATAAATTAAGATAAAACTCTTCTTACGTAATTACTTTAAAATCTGTAAAAACTATTTTTAAAAATTAATCCAAACATACAAGAATTTTGTCGCCACGTGGGAAACATTCTCATATTGTTTTGTTGGTCCATTGGTATATACGAATCCACATCACATAACAATATATAATGGGGACAAATTATAAAAGAAATCATAGATAATTGGGACACTCCTGTCTCCCTCATTATTAAACTCTTTTATCTTTGTTAGAAGACACCACCTATCAATTCTAACAAATTAATAAAAATAGTTAAAAATAGTTAAGTTATCTTAAAATTTAAGTGATACATTTACTAATTACTTTAAATTCAAATATCATATTAATTTTCACTTTTTCTTACTATATTTATTAAATATGGGTAGGTATTAAAAAAATAAATTTAATGCACCTTAAAAATTTATTATTATCTTATAAAAATAATTAAATATAATACACTAAATAATTGATGTCTTATAATAAAAATTAGATAGAGTACTTAATGAGTTTGTACCATGTATATTCTAGGCATGATATTTATATTTTTTTTATATTTTACGATACAGTATTATTTAATAAATTGTACTATGTTTAGTCCGATAATTTTCAGTCAAAAAGCTTAGAATTATGCACGATCCACGTCTAGTAGCTTTAATTAGAGCATGAGCACATCTTATATTTGAATAACTTTACTCTATTAAGGCCTAGCGTACTGATCTTAGTTAACTTTCATTTGAATTAATTGGGCCTTTTATAATATATAGGGGAATTATATACCAGTTTTGATGAAGATTAAAAATTACACACAGAACCTTTAAAGTTATCAAACTGCACTGAATTCCTATAAAAAAAATAGGTTAGATTAATTTAAATTAAAAAAAAGTTTTGCCCTTTCGGTTTGAGCAACTAATAATAAGCTAAGGTGTCACCAATGACTTAAGGACTTGTCATTAGTTGCACCCTGACTTGTCATTTGGTTACTCATATTAATAAAGATAAAGTAGTATTTTCTCAATTTAAATTAATTTAACCCAAATCTTATAAAATTTTAATACAATTTGATGATTTTAATAGATTTGTTGGTATTTTTTTTCTTTGGGACCTATATATAACTCCCCATATACATATAGATATATATATATATATATTCAAATGGAACTTTGGGTTTACTTGTATGATGAGCAAGTTGTATGAATAAATTTTAAGGTAAAGAAGTAAAATCACCCATCATCTTTTGCAAGAAGAGCTACTGACACCATAAATAAGTTTAGAGTGCAAAAATACCAATGATAATTTTAAAAGAGCCCTAAAATGCTATTACTGTTAACTGTGTCAAATAGTTGCAATTAACAAATATAATGTAATGTTTAAAGGAAGAATCATATTTATACTAAGTTCCTTACATCTATTTTGTCAGACTCTCCAATCACGTGTAACCATCTGTCATATTATTATATTTTAGTTTATAATTAAATAATAATAATTCAAACATAAGACACATGCTCACATACGACTGAAGAACATGATAAAATAAATCTAAGGAATTTGATCTTTGAATTACTGCTTGCATTTTCAAAACTGAAATCTGACCACTGCTATGCGAAACTAGCCATTAAATTATCATATTTAATTTGTTGTACTTGAAGAATTGTTCATGGTTGGATCGGATTTCATTTTGTTTCATAAGTTTTGTGTTTTAATACGAATGAAGATCAGATCCATTTAAATTTATTCGAATGAAAGAAACTTTTTACATTGGAGAGAATGATTTGAAGTTTAAAATATGAATATGCACCCTCCCCAAATAAAACACGTTTCCACTAAGCACCAGGCAACCGGAATTTCTTTTAGAGTAATTTTGTTATGTAAGTTTTCAAAATGTAATAATTTTGCTCTAACCCTTATAAACTTAATGGTCAATGTTTGTTGACCAATTTTTATTTTGACATGGTATTATGTCACTTTTTTCAATAAGAGTTTAAGGGCAATTTTATCTAGAAAATTGTTATTGAATGGCAATTTTGATGTGGCCGTTATCCTAATTAATTGTGACTTTTAGTTGATCAAATATGTTGAGCTAATAGTCCACATGTCAGTTATGCCATTTTGTTAAGATGCAAATTTATTGCCAAAAGCTTAAATCTAACTTTAAAAACAATTAAGTAAATGACATATGGACTTTCGAAACAAATTTGTACTAAGAAATTTTTATGTAAACCTAGTTTGTCACCTCATTTATAGTTTAACACCCATTAAAATATAACAACTCAACCAATATTGGACTACAAATGACGTGACATGCTAGTTTCACTGAAGAATTTCTCAATGTGAATTTGTTTTTGAAGTTCATGGGTCATCTAATAATTTTTTAAAAGTTAGACTTAAAACATTCAAGGTAAATTTTCACCTTAGCAAAATGATAAATTGCTGTTGCTGATATGTGAACTATTAACTTAACATATTTAATTAACAAAAGGTAAAAATTAATTGGGATAATGGCCAGGGCAAAATCGCCCCTCGGTGACAACTTTTGAGATAAAATTGCTCTATGGTGACAACTTCCAAAACAAAATTGCTTCTACACCCTTATTGAAAAAAGTGACATGGACGTCACATTGATATCATTTCAACAAAAATTAGTCAACAAACTTTGACTATTAGGCCTATAAGGGTTAGAACAAAATTACTACATTTTGAAGATTTTCAAAACAACATTTTTCCAAAAGAATTCCAGATACCTAATACTTTTTAGTGTAAACTTCTAGGTAAAAATGATCCTTATCTCTTTAAAATTTAGGGTAAAGGGGTAAAAAATCAATATTTTTTAAGAGGAGCTGTTGACACCATAAACAAATTTAAGATGCAAAATTATAAAAGGTGTTAAAATACCATCACCGTTTATTTAAGTAATATTGACTTTCAGAGGGAATATTTTGACTTTCGAAGATTTGAAACTGTGAGAGGTAGAAGAAGATAAGAAACCTTGAGAACAAAACAAAGAACAAAATCGGAAACCTTGTAATAGTTTTAACTCACACTACTACAAAAAGTTAATCTTGTGACGTTTATTTTTTATAGATTTGTTGGGCTTAAAAAACGCCACAAGTCTCAACGCCACAATAGATTTTTGTGGCGCTTCAAAACGCCACAAGAAGTGAGAAAGAGAATTATTCTTTTTAGAAAAAAAAAGACCTTTTGTAGTACTCTTTCAAGAAAGTGTCACAGGAAGTTTCCACACTTCCTGTGGCGCTTGTTCAAGCAAGCGTCACAAAAGGTAAAAGAAAAAAGACCTTTTGTAGCGCTTGCTTGAAAAAGCGCCACAATAGATCAAAGTATAACTTCTTGTGGCGTTTTTTTAAAAAAGCGCCACAATAGGTCATTTTAAAAAAAATAAAAAAAGTTTTTTTTATATTTTTCTTTTAAAACCCTATATAATTTTTATCCACAATACTTTAAACGTAAATTTTTA
>JBAGKO010000003.1:18472380-18495139 GCA_037177275.1 Acacia concinna | reverse complement strand
TGCATAATGTGGGTAAATGTATGCAATTAAGACCTAAAATACCCTGGAAAACCATGTAAATATTGTGTCAGATCAGTAAGATAAAACGATGACAATTTGTCTTGTAAAATAGAAAGGGAAATACTTGGCGGTTGTTTAGTAACAATCGTCCTATATTTATATATATATAGCGGTTTTTATTTAAAAACCATCATATATAAGTGGTGTATAAATGACATTTCTCGCTAGAAAACCGTCATATTTGTGGAAATATATATGCGGTTTTTGAACAGCCATATATATATATATGGCGGTTAGAAGCCGCCATATATGGGTAAAAACAACCGTCAAACATAGACAATGTCATTCGCCTTTCTGTAAATCCGCTGAGAGAGCCGGCGCAACATTCATTTTCAACACACATCATTTATATTTTTTTTACATATTTATTATCTTCAACCGATTTTAACTAACTTCTCAAATTGTACAATTTAATTATGTGGTGTTTATATTTTGAATTGGAGGATTGAAATTATAATACAACGCTTGATTTATTCACCACTTTAATTCACTTAATTAGAAATCAACGCAGCTCATTCTACATACACAATTGGGATAGGCTAAAATGCATAAAACCTCCTTGAACTTCGGATGTATTGAGTATAACCTCCCTCAACTTTTAAAGCTTAAAATTAAAATTATGAACTTTGATATTTGGATAATCAGCACCATGCCGTTAACTTCAATGGTTCATGTCATGTCATCTTTGTTTTTGTAAAAAAAATTGAGTAATTTGTCATATTATCATGATAAACGAGATTTGTAGTGTTTAAATAATATTTAAATCTGTATTGTTTAAATGGTATTTAAATCCGTAATGTTTAAATATTAAAGAAAAACACATTATATATAATATCATTTCCAACATTAATAAATACTTATATATTCCATGTCATCAATTAATAACAAGTGGCATTTGCTATGATGATATAGCATATTGCTCAAGCTGAAAAAAAAGATAAGATGATATTAACCATTAAAGTTGACAGCAATTTTATTGGCATGGTGTTGATTGTTAAAATATTAAAGTTCAAGATTTTAATTTTAAACTTTTACAATTGAGGTAGTTTATATGTAACACACTTAAAATATAGAGAGATTTTGTTACAATAAAATGACAATTGGTCAGGTCGAGCTAAATTTGATTAATGCACAAAAATTTTGAAAAAAAAAAAGAATTTGGCTTTCCAAAGAGAGTACGATGGAAACCTAATTTGGTTATGAATTCAAAAGTGAATTTAAAAAAGAAAGGCATCGCATTAAATGCTGGTATTCACTCAATTAAATAGTGAACATAGCATAAGACACTTTAACTAATTTACGAGAAGTAAGACCGACGGTTAGCTCATTAAATATTGATATTGATAAATTGATATATATATATATATATTATTTTTTAACCTTACTAAAAAAATATGTTTGAAAATTTAATAAGTGGACAAAATTGGAAATGGAATTTAATTATAGGAACAAAAATAAAAAAGAGATATCTTATAAGTAATTTATATTTTAGAATAAGTTTTTTTTTTTTAAAGTGTCCTATGAGGGAGTACTCCTTCGGTTCCTTTTTATAAAATGTCTATCAATTTTAAAAGTTTGGCTGGCACCTCTACCTGTCTTATTAGAGGGAGAGGGGCTTAAAAAGTTATGCCCTAGTCTCTTAACTTTTTTGGCATGTCAAGTTGTATAATATTTTTTTCTGCTATATTTGTGTGCATGCGGGCATACTATATGTGCCTTGTTGATATGACTTTTTTATCCTCTAAGTTTATTAATTTGTCTTCTACTTCTGCAACAAAGTCTTATATTTATTACACGAATTGGGCTCCTAACTTCAAAGAATTCAAAAATAAAATATTGCAGTGATATTAATAAGTATAAAGGTAATTAATGGGAAAATAACAGGATACTAAAACATAACTTGTACAAACCACTATATAAAAAAAAATTGGTTTAAACCAACTCAATTTGACATGACTAGTAAGGACTTTGACATCTTATATATATAAGGGATTGTGGATTTGATATTCAACTTTTCTGTATATGGATACGGATTCATTTTTCACTAATTTTATTTTAAGGGAAGATTAAGTTTTAAATTTATACTCGTAGGAATACTGTCATCACTGTAATAGGGGGTAACTTCAATAAAGAAACGTTGAAGGGACATATTTTCAAATCAGGCCCAAAACCTTCTAAAATTTTATTACAATATCAAATGGCTTATTTGACATAATATGTCTTTATGGTCAATTGTCATAAATGCCTTCACCACTAAAAAAAAACAATCTTGCAGCGCTTATTTTTATAAATCTGTGGTGCTTAAAAAACACCACAAGTCTTAACATTATAATAGGTTTTTGTGGCGCTTTAAGTGAGAAAGAGAATTACTTTTTTTTTTAAATTTTTTTTATGGCGCTATCTTGAGAAAGTGCCACAAAAAGTTCTCACACTTCCTGTGGCGCTTGTTTAAGCGAGCGCTACAAAAGATAAAAAAAAAAGGACTTGTTTGTGGCACTCACTTGAAAAAGTGTCACAATAGGTTGAAGTAGGACTTCTTGAAAGAGCGCCACAAAAGAACCTTTTGTGGTGTTCCCTTAAAAGAGCGCCACACTTTTTTCAAAAAATTATATTTTTCTTTTAAAATCCTATATAATTTTTATCCATAATACTTTAAACGTAAATTTTTATATTAACATGTACAACAAAAAAAAATAAAACATAAAATAAAATACAAGTGTCAAAAATAAATTAGAAACCATCACAAGAAAACGAATAAAATACAAGTGGTGAATAAATAATTTTTTTACCTATACAATTCAATGTCAATTACTACATGAACTAAAATTTATAACCACTACATGCTTTAACATACAACCTATATATGATAATATTTAAATTATCTCAATTATTTTTCAGCATATAAAAATGAGAATAAGTTTAAAACTTAAAAAACTTAGAGTGTATGTAGGAAGTTTAACAACAATGAGATGTAACTTTAAGCACAACACCTTGAAAGAAAGTTAGTAAAGGAAAATATAAAGATAAGGTTGCATATAACTTTAAAATTAGAAAAAGAGGAAAAAAGAGTATGTACTTACGAGATCTTTAAGACAGGGATGGGTGGAGGTAATGGGCCCTAAGAAAGTGAAAGCGAGGGAACAAATGAGTGTTCACTAGATAAAATGGAGAAAGAGGAGGAAATGGAAATAGGAGTAGGAGTGGATATATAAATGGAAAAAAGAGGGGAGTAGGAACCAAGATGATAGGGAAAAGGGAGAAGAAATTTGAGAAATACGATATATAGAAAAATGGAGGGAATTGAATGAGTTATTGTAAAAATTGGAGTTAAAATAAGGTATGGTTTGGGCGAGAAAAAGAAATTTAAAAAGAAGTGAAAAGGAAATTAATTTTTTAAAAAATTAAATTAATAAAGAACATTTTGTAGCGCTTTTTTGAAACGGCGCTACAATACCCGCTTCCTGTGGCGCTCTTTCAAAAAAGCGCTACAATAGGTCTTTTTTTCTTTTCTTTTTTTTGAAAGGACCTATTGTGGCGCTCTTGCACACGAAGTCTCCCACTTCCTGTGGCATTTTTTCAAAAAAGCGTCACAAAAGATTTTTAAAAAAAAAATCAATAAAAAATTACGTACAAACTGTGACACTTTTTTTAAAAAACGTTACAAAACATGTGTCACTTAAGCCATTTTTTATAATAGTGTCAAGAAATCATCATCATCATCATCATCATCAACCAAGAGATAGAAAAAAAAAAAAAAAAGCATGGACATCATCATTAACATCAACGACCATTGTTACTCTGATCAATTTTATTAGTGAAGAACGAGGTTTAACTTGAAGAACAATTGAAATAAATCCAGAGACAATGAGATTTTAAAAAAAAAATCATATCTTGAACCCCCAATCTTAATCTCTAGATCTCTGATCCATCAATTGCAACCTAAATTTGTCAATTAAGGAGAATAAACCAAACCTAATTTTTTTAAGAAAAATACTTAAGTCAAATTCTTTAGACATATTTTATCAGGTTCTTCAATCGCATGTGACCATATGTCCTATATTTAAATTATTATCATTTAATTATAAATTAAAATATAATAAATATGACACATGATCATACGTGATTGGAGAACCTGACGAAATAGATATAAAGAGTAAGTATTATCTTATTTTGCAACCCTTAACAATGACAACATTAATTCATTATCGAAGAAATGTTAACTCAACAAACTAAGAGTGATTAAACAATTAAATGTTAACAAAACTACAAAAGCATGTTTAAAACTTATTGTATAAAAAAAGACAAAACTTAACCCTTAAATGAGTTATTAATGTAGAAAGTTTAGACTAGATCCACCACATCTTTATAAAGATTGTATTTTAAATATTATTCTTTCTCATTTTAAATATAAGACCTCATTGTGTGTCTACAACGAAATCTTATATTTAGAACAGGAGGAATATTCAATTTTAAAAAATAAAAATAAAAATAAATAAATATGTCAATATTTAATTGTAGAATCACCACTTAAATTCGCAGAACGTGTTCTATTAATTAGACTAATGGCGCAAATATTAAGGAATTGAAAATACAATTTATAATAAATTTAACTTGAAGGGACTATCTAAAACTTGATGTAAACTTATATAAACTGAACGTATACTTTGTCCAAAAATGTATAATTTTAGAGGATAAAGTAAATTAATATTTTACATTTCTAATATATATACAAGGACAATGGGGATTAATTAATTTTGTATGATCCATATCTATCACACAAAAAGTGAAAAATTGAAGGAACAACGAAGGGGTATAAATGAAAGAAAAGTGGGGAGCCTCTTCACGTGCATGTCACGTGGCAAGGGACCCAAAATGAGTACAAAGTGAGTCACCCAAACACACAATGACAACAACAAAATACAGGGCCATCATGAAGCCAAGATCCCTTTTCCTTTTCTGGAATCCTCTACTTCTTAATGCTCTTTCCCTCACAACATCTCACGCAACGTCATCATCACCATTTATAATTTACCCACTTCTAATTTATTTTCCTTTAATTTTATTTGTCATATTGCTTGTCTCCTTCGAATCTTAATTCTTCCACATGACACATGTTCATATTTATGTTTATGTTCTTTTTTTTTATGACAGTTATGTTTATGTTCTCTTGGTGCTTGACCTTCTTATTTATTAATCCTCACTCATAATGGTTTTCAACTTCTAATACAATAAAGCTTTAGCTCAAATGAAAATCGTTTATAAATTAAAATTCTCATGAAATTATATGACGAAAAAGAGAGATATCAATTATGAAAGTGGGAATAAAAGGGACCACAAGTTATAAAACATCTTTTCTCGGAAACAATGTTGTTCACACAAAACATGCAACTTATATATTTAGAGAGCCTCTAGTGGTGAACCTTTATTTTTTTTTGGTTCATATGTTAGTGGATTCAGGGATATAATTATGGTAAACTTTGTGTGGCTATAGAATGATATTTAATTGTGGTAACATCTCACTCTTTTAAACAAGACAGCAACGTACAAGTTATAAAGGGACTATGAAACACAAGTGGAAATCACATTATATGAATTATATTGAATGGACAACTCAACATATATTATTACATTATCAGACTTGAAATTTATTTTATTTTTATTTCCATTTGTTAGAAAGATCAATTCCATTAGATCATGAAAGACTTTTCCTTTCTCCTCTTGGGTGTGACGAGTTCGAAGAAGGTAATTTCACAAAAATATCAATTCATTTTCGAATTATTATGTTTTTTTCAAAAGATAAATGAAATGTAAGACTTGGAGAACAAGAGAAAATTCTACTAAAATACCTTCTCAAATTGCAAAACCCCAAAAAATCTATTAATATTTCATAAAAACACTAAGGTATTATGGATTAAATTGAATTTTTCTAAATTCGCTGACAGTGATCAGCATAAACTAACAAATTCTATTATTTGACTTGCGAATTCTATTATTCAACTTGCGAAAATCCAACACTATTTACGTCACGGGCAGATTCTCCTCTCTCCTCTATTACTATGCGTCAATCAATGTCAATGTCAATATCAATGTCAGATGAACAGTGCTAACAAAGGAGGGGAGAGAAAGTGATCAACACAGACTTGTAAATCTAATTACTCAACTTGCGAATTTTCACCACTATTCACGTCAGTGAATTTTAAGAGGGAGAAAAAGTTATCAGCATGGACTTACGAATCTCATTACTCAACTTGCAAATTCCACTATTATTTATGTTAATGAATTTGTAAAACTCAATTTGGTCCATGGTACCTTAGTGTTTTTTTTAAATATTAACAAATTTTTTAGAGTTTTTAAATTTGAGGAGGTATTTAAGTGGAATTTTTCATTAAATAACATATTTTTTTTAATTTTTATAAAAAAAACCGTCCAATTAATATGTGTATGTCATAAAAATAAAGGAGGGAAGAAAACGTATTAGGTAAGGATTCAAGTCCCATCACATATAGACTACTAGAACCTAAATTGAGGGCACAACAAATGCGCCACATCAGAATAAAGAAGAAAGAGAAATGAAAGATTAATCATAAAGCTAAGTATACAGTGAAAATAGTTTCAGTGCACATCACAGTCATGAGTATTACGAGCTATCCAATAAAGTGAGATATGCACAATTCAAATATAAGTTGAATGGTCCTGATTTAGGTACGTTGGTATTAACTTTTAATAATAGTTTTTACAGTTTTTGAAACATGTATATCAGATAATTTTTATCTCAACTTACGTAAATTTAGTTTTAGGGGTTTTTCAAACGGACTTTAATATTTTTAAATTAAAAAAATCATGTTTTAATAAATTAACAGATCAAAATATTAAAAGATTTTGAACATATTAGAATATTTTTCTTAAATAGAGGACAAGTAAAAAAATTAATTAAATTCATCCAAATTAGATTTAAAAACAGTTTCAATGCCCATTGCAATGATGAGTATATGAAGCTATAATGAGATTGTATAGTTTAAATATAAAATATTTTTAAATAAAAACAAGGGTTAAAGTTCTTGAATCACAATCAACTTTTCCAAAAGAGTAAAAATAACCCTCAACAATTTTTTGTACTTAAAGTAACCACAAACATTAGAAAATAGAGTAAATCATAGAGTGTTTGTTAATGGCTATTAAGAGACGTTGTCTCTGACATTTCAAGGTGCAAAAATAGTCATTAACTTATATCAAAAGTTTAAAAAGTAACCATAATTTTTTTTCACAAAGAGGAAAAGTTCCGCAAAGTTTCAAGTCTAAATGTGGACAAATCTAAGAGCCCCAAAAATTTCCATAAAATTCTAAAAAATAATAGAGAGCGTCCAGAATAGTATAGCTCGATCAAAATAATGTTTCGAAGTCTGAGGAATTTATTATGAATTTTTGAATATTTTCATAATTTTTTATCAGACTGGGTTTAAGTAGATGCTGCCCAACTGTCAAGTCTAGATAGTCCAATGGGCACATCTAAGGGAAGATGCTACCCAACTGCCCTGGCATAGGCAATGGCAATAGACCAGTAACAGGGGTCTGTGCTCGATGTACTGTACAGGGTGGAAGATCGCACATTAATACGATAGAATTAAAATAATCCATTTCACCTCTAGTCATCTCATAATTAAAAACTAGTCTTCTCATAATGAAAATCCTCCTAAACTCCAATTTGTATAAGCAACACAAAAATTTGTGAATTAATGTTCGAAAAGTCAACTTTTAGTTACTTCTGCATATAAAAAAATTATGGTTGCTTTTTACACTTTTGGTACAAGTTAATGGGTATTTTTGCACCTTACAACGTCCCTTAGTTGCCATTAATGGACACTTAGAGATTAGCTCCATTTTCAAATGTTGATGGTCACTTTTGATACTAAAAATTATTGAGGGTTATTTTTGCTCATTTAGAAAAAGTTGAGCATTATTTAAGAACCTTAACCCTAAAAACAATCATGTTTTAATAAACCAATAGAGATTTATCTTTATATTAGATTCTGTGCATATTAAAATATTTTTGAAAAAAAAAGCTCAAATAAAAATTTTAATTTGATCCATCCAAATTAAATTTGAACAAAATACAATGATGAATAGTTCTTGGTGCTTATAATTGCTGTGAGAAGTGAAATTGGTTCTAACGTACAACTAGGTGAGAAATAACTGAGGTTGGACAATAATTTAGGACGGTGGAATCTCTCATATTTCAAGAGACTTTGGTTGTTCCATTTGGAAAGCGGTATATTTCTATCTCTTATCCCTCAATGAATAATCTCTCAATAAACTGGAATATTAGGTAATAAATTAAATAATATACTTAATTAGGGAAGAAACCTTAATTAAATAGCCCCACTCATCAAGAGTAGGTAGGGACTCTTCCACCCTTAACCTTAGTCAGGGATTTGATCCCTAATCTTAAGTATGAAGTAGTATTAAATCTCCTAGTCAGATGTCATTCCCATAGAGGAACCCATAGTGAGTGAAGGATTAATCCTTAGCTTACTGAGCTAGAGGATACCTTATGAAAGAAAAAAAAAAGATCTAAAGCCTAACAATATATTTAGTTCTACTACTAATCTAAATACCACTCTGATGCATTTTATAAATCCAAATTATGTAAATCTCACGTGTCAAGAAAAGTTAGTTAAGTCATTAAGTAGGTCTTAAATTGCTGTATTTTTTTAATATTACCATCACAAAGTTAGTTAACTCATTAAGTAGGTCTTAAATTGCTGTATTTTTTTAATTTTACCATCACATATTAATAGTATTATCCCAACCTTCTCTCTTTCCAAAATAAGGACAAAATGGTAACATATTCATTAATTACTTTCTAAGGACTAAATATTTTCTTAAACTCGACTTATATAAAAATTACTAGAGTGGTATTTGAGTTGAATTTGACCCCGAATCAAAAAAGAGAATTACTTAACTTAATATTATTCATCTATAAAATTCATACTTAAAATTTTGTTTAAAGGAACATTAATTAAGAATCATGTTTTTTTTTTGCATTAATAATTTAATTAGATTAGTGCAAATAGCAAAAAAAAAGTCGAATTATATCTTTGTTTTGCCGTCTAATATCATCTTTATTAACCAATACAACTTAACCAATATCTAATACATCATCTTACATATCATATAATTAATAATAGTTTTATTAGATCTCGTGGAGATCTTGTAATTCAATTAATTGGGCACAACCCCTTACTCGAAGTTGCGGCAACCCCACCATTGTCATCCCAATATTCTTGCAGCCACCTCTCTGGAAATCTCCACATAAGGTAATTGGTTTATGAAATACTCCCTCTGATTCTAAATATATGTTCAGTTGACTTTTTTAAAGAGATTAAAAATATTAGTTAAATTAGTTAAGAGAAGTTATAGTTAAGAAAAATTACAAATTTAGAAATCAATATAGTGTCTAATTATAGTTAAGGGAGTATCGACAAATATAGTTTAAAAAAAAGTGGTTAAATATGAGAGACAGAGTAAATATAGGTCTTATATTTAAGAGCAAATCAAATTTTAAACTAAATCTTATAATTAAAACTGGAGAGAGTAATACTTAATAGGAATTTTTTTGTTATTCCAAAAACTTAATAGGAAATTAATATAATGATAAATTATATTATTCCAAAGTATATTTTATATTTGAGTCCCCATACGTGTGCATACACTCCTTCACTTATCTAACGATAAAGCATGAGATTCAAAGATATTGCTAGAAATTTTTTATTAGTTAATGAAACTATTTTTGCTTAATTAATTGAGATTTTTTTTTTTGAAAACAAATTATAAACTATATAATATTCTATATGTTCTTGAGAATTCATGCCAATTCATACAGAATGTATCCGTGATGAGAAACTATTATGTATTTAGTGTATTACTATAATAGTATCACAAGTTCAAACTATAAATATAGTTTTTATTTTTAACGAAAGTAATCCAAATAATATAAAAATATCTATCTATAAAGTTATGAATAAATATCATGTGTCTGAAGGACTGAATTCCATGGGTTCAACCATTCAACTACTCATTAATTATATGGTCGTTATAATTATAATCATTGTAACTGTATGACACGAAGAGTCCTATGATTGAAAATTAAAATAAAATATTCTTTTGAAGATGAATTATATGTTAATCACACATATTAGACCATATATAACTTATGCTGTTATATCATGCAATCTATATAATATAGATTAAATTCATAACAAAACAACAAGATTCATAACTACGCTTCTTGCATCAAATTACGTGTACTGCATGGGAAAAGGTTTATAATTTCATTTAAATATTGTAAAAAATTTATAATCTATATCTACATGTTAATAAATGTCATAATAAACTATTCTATTCACAAAACATTTGTATATGATATGGTTAATTTGTTGACTAGTCAAGCACAAAAGCAAATATTTAAAAAGGGAATGACATTTAAGTAGATCTAAAATACATTAATTTAATAATAATTATTATGTTAAAAAATTTACTGAAAATTAATTTCAAATGTCAATTTAAAAAGTTATTATTGTGTTAACCAGACATTTAAATCTCATAGGCCAGTTCAAGTGATTTACAATTAAAAATCCAAAATTTGTAATTATTTAAACTGATACTTGCCACTCGATCATCTCATAATAACAAAATGTTTTACCTAGCTAAATAAATATCAATTTCCAAAATTTAAGACACAATCATCCAAATTTTGATAACGTTCACGCCGCAAATTACTTGTGAAAGACCATGAACAAGCATTAGGATAGCTTCCTTGTCAAAAAATTATGATTAATTAGTATTTAAAAGGATTGTGAAGTTGTGTAAAAGTAAAAGACTATCATGCATGGCCTATTTATTTCAGGATTGATTTGTTATATGAAGTTATGCTATACATGTATAAAGTCTGTTCTTCATTATTAAAATATATGAAACTTATAAGATAGAAGATAACATAACGTAACTACAGGTTTCTCTTTCATTAAAATCATTGGTATAGTTTGTATGTTTGAAAACAAAACCAAACACGTACTAATTTAAGTATTTTATTATGTCTTATTCAAATTAATAATGTTGATCTTTTATATTTGTGTGTGTGTGGGTGGTTAGAAAAGGGAGTGGAGAGGTTCATCTTCCTTCCCTCTATCAATTATCAACAACCAAATCTCTAAATAAATTATTAATAAACAAAAAGTTTCAGAGTAAATGAGAATCAATAAATACTGTATGTTGATTCTTATAATAAATAATAATTTAAGATGTACGCATTTCACAATTCAATTCATGCATTCAATTGATAATCATGATCTAAAACGATATTCCAAAGTCTTACAAGAAATTATATAATTATTTTGTTGACCAAATTTTCCAACAAGTGATTTTTTTAAAAAAAAATTATATTCACATTCTCGAATGAATCACTAGAAAACCCTAAATTTCAAAATGGTCAAAAGAGTAGCGATGAGAAAGCAAGATGCCCATCAATAATAAACAAAGCAGAAGATGGTGGAGGACATGATGGAACGAAGCAACATATATAGTGCCTTCATTGAATTTAATCACATTTGACATATTCTTTTCCTTTATTATATTCGCTTAATTTGCTTGTGAACCAAATTCCTTTGCTTGATGATAGTCACATCCAGATTCATATTTTTGACATAAACAAAAAGGCAAATCAAATCATCGTTATTTTTTCCTCCCCACTACATATCAACAATTCTCGAAAGATGTCAGATCTACATGTGAGCCATGTGCTTAAAATATGAGAAAAAAATAATAATAAAACATCATTCCCCATAATAGTAGCGCACGTCCATCAATATTTTAGAGCCCTAGCAAATTTACTTTTATAAAATATTTCATTCTTTTTATATATATTCTCTATTTACCATCCAATGTGATTGCCACGTAAACATGACATCAACATTTTATTAAAGAATTGGCCAAAAAACCATTTTATTAAAGACATTGTTTTTGCTGGATCCACCATATAAATGTACGCACGTGTATGTGCATAGAGAATTTAAAATATTCTTATGTCTTATCAATTGAACTAGAGTTAAAATGCTTAAATAGCCATCAACTTTTTTTTAAAAGTGCAAAAATAACCATAAACTGTTTTTGGAGCAAAAGTAACCAAGCAGTTTTAAAAAAAAAATACAAAACCGTTAAGTTACTGTAGCGCCGTTAATTTTTTATAAGGGTTTTCTATAGTGAATTAACGGTTTACTTCAGTAACTTAACGGTTTTGCACTATTTTCAGAAGTTCATGGTTACTTTTACTCTAAAAAATAGTTCATGGTTATTTTTGCACTTTTAAGAAAAGTTGATGGCTATTTAAGCACCTTAACCCATTAAACTATATATCCTAAAAAATGACTACTTGCTTGGAATATTGCTCTACCATATAATTGTGTATATATGACGTTCTATATATTGTGATTATTGAATGTCCTGTCATATATAAAGAGATGAGATTTAAATCAGCGCCTACTCTTGTCATATATGAAAATTTTACAAACAAACATCATATATATGTAAACCATATATGGTGGTTTTTAAAAAACTGTCATATATAAAAAAGGCAGAATTTGAATTGACGCCAGCTCTTGACAAATATATATATATAACAGTTTTTAAAGAACCACGATATATAGGCAGGAATTACATAGCAATGTTTTTGTGAAATTACCGCCATACATATTATATATAACTAAACAACTATCATAAATATGCTTTTATAAACTGAAATTCGAACCCCATTTTCACGAGTTCAACCCGCAACCTCTTTGTTGCGCTCCATTCAAATGTCCTCCCGCTACTGTTTTCCGATAACCCCACCTTCATTTCTCTCTCTATTGTTGTTAAAATCATGATTATTTTCCTTCTGATGTTTGTAACACATTTGTCAGCGGATGATTTTTGGTTTTGCATTCAGTGTTTTTCAGATCTTTGCAAATTTTGCGGTGAATCGAATAAAAGTGAGAACTTTACTCCCTTAAATGTACTTTCATATGCAAAATCGTTGGTTTAATGCCGAAATATTTAAATAGATTGTGGGTTTTGTGTTTTTTACATAAAAGTCAGAAATTTCTTTTCTTTATTGCTATGTTCTTTGCTGTATTATATGTTACATATCTTGTTTCTATAATTTGCCAAAATTATTGATCTTGTTGCTCTGGGTTTTTAATATAGGGTTTAGGATCCTTATTTGATTAAATACTAATTGTTCAATGCTTGTTTTCTCTAATATGCCAAAATTATTTATCAATAATGCTCATTTGTTGTTCTTTACCATTTTTCAAAAAGAAAAAAAAGAACGAATAGATCTTGTAGGATTCCCAAGATATTTTTTGATGTCTTTCGGCACTATAAACTAATGCTTACCAAAATTTAGGTAAAGTGATGGTAGTAGAGGAGATCAATAGGGAAAGTAGAGAGTAAATTTTAATTATTTCTTCCAATTGTTGATTTGTCCTTTAAATTATCCATGTTTAGCTTGCTTTAATATGGGTTTTTCATACACACACACACACACACAATCATATTATGCATGCATATATATTTGTTTCAGACAAAACATCTACCAGAGTCCCTCTATGATGATAATTCATAATCTTCCAATAGGTAAATAATTCCTGCACATCCTCTTCTACACCATCCATCATACGGTTTACTTTCTTGATCTTCAACTAGCTCAAGGTACTACTTCCGTCTCACCATATGTAAGAAGTTGTATATATACAACTTTTTTCATATATAGGTGAGAAGAAGAATGAATGCATGCTCAAAAGAAATTAAAGTAAATTGTAACAGATGGGTGTAAGAGAGGATGTGGATGAATTGTTCGCTGAAGGAGTTTGAATTATTACCAGAGAGTGACTACGGCAGATGCTATATTGAAACACCAGAAATACTTTGCAGTTGTTTGCAAAAAACAATCCTATATACATAAATATCACGGTTTTTTTTAAAACAATCATCATTTATATGTGACATATACATGGCATTCCTTAATGACCGCCATATATGAGGAGCGATATATAATGGTTGTTAAACCACCATATATAAAATATGACGAAATAATATATGAGGGTTGAAACTGCCATAGATGGATAAAAACAACCATCTTATACAGACAGTTTGGTAGTAGTGTCACCTAAGAAAAAATTAATACATCCAACAAGAAAAAAGTATTATGTTTGGAATTCAACATCTAAAGTTATGAGCTTAGAAGACAAGCCAGCCGGCACCACAGTTTGTTTCTTCAAACATATTTAAGGACTTAAATAAAATAATATTTATTATAAAAGATCATAAAAATCATAATTATTTTGAAGGCTCAAACATCATAATATCAATTAAAAATCACTAAATTGCTCCTGACCCAATCTCATATATTATCTCTTGTATTCATAATTAAAACATAACTAAAATTAAAACTAAAATCACCCACCATGATATGATCTTTTTTTTTTACTTTTCAATATATTATTTATTTAACAATGGTTAAACTCATATTGTTTTAAATTTTATTTGTCACCAATTCATATCATCAAATTGCCCGATTTATATTATACCAATTAAAATATTCTTATAAACATAAAAACAAGAATAATATTGTTTGAAGACATAATATATTTTTATATTTTTTAAAAAATTATTAACACTAAATGAATTCTTAAATCTTAACCCATATTAATTGCTTCTAAAAAAAATAAATCATACCAAAATTTCTTAGTTTAACATATATGATAAATTATAAAAGACATTGAGTTTTATTAAAATTATATAATTCTATTCTTAATTAAATTTTTTGTTGATTTTAAAAAATTATAATTGAGAAAAATGATGTTTAATTAAGCAAAACTTAAAATTTTGACCCAAGGCCTTGTAGCCTAGTGGTATGGTATCTCCCATGTGTGAGGTCACGGGTTCGATCCCGTCGTTGTAATCTCAAGCCGTTAGTGCCTGCCCTTTTAAATCAAAAAAATTTTGTATTAGTTTTTAAAATATGAATGTGGGAGAGATTATATGAGATTTTGTTAGGGACATTTTAGTATTTTTAATTTTATATTTTTATATTTGATCATTCTCAATAATTACAATTTTGATGGTCCTTCTACATAAATATTTTTTCCTCTTTGTCTTTCATCATAATTTTCCCTTTAGTCTGTCATGATAGTCCTTCTAATTTCTATCGAAGAAACTTTTTTTTTGAAAAAAATTACCTTCAAAATCTTAAATCAATTTTGTTTCATAAAATAGATTTGGTATCAACTATACTTGATTAGCAATTCCCAACTCATTTGAGTAAGAAATTATTGATTTGAGATTTTTAAATTTTGAAAATATTTTTCTAGAACTTTCCCTTCTATCAATATCATTTAGCATATCAATTTTAATACACCATCCCAACATGTAAACATCCAATAATATTTGTTATCAACCCAAGTAAAATGATAAAACATGTATAAAACATTGTCACATCCTTATTCCAAAATTTATTGTCCAAAGGTACATAAAAGAAGGGTTATAACTTATATGACACACCCAAAAAAAAAAAACAAACAACAACAACAACAAGAAGGGCCATCTGCATTCTATCTTCAACAAGTACAATCTATTTTCAATAAGTGAAACTCATTTTCCTCCCTATATAATATTCCTTCCGGTTTTAATTATAAGTGCTCATTAACATTTTTTTGGAGAATATTAGAGAAATCCTAAAAAAAGGTAATTACATTACTTTAAGACATTAAAATTTATCATTTTTCTTCAAATTATGTTGTTTGACTTACAAACTAATATATAATGTAATAAAATATAATATATGATATGATAAATGAATGTAATTAGCTTTCTTAAAATTTTTTTATGATTCTCTAAAAAAATCAACGGCCCTTATAATTAGGACCGGAAAGAGTATATCTTTTAACTATGTGCAAAAATCCTTGCAAGAAGAGTTGTCCCGCTCAAAGACCTTATTCCTTAAAAACAACTGGCAATAACTTTTGGAATTGGATAGCAATTTTCTCAAGTGTGCATACGACACGACAAAATTAGTTTAGAGATTCTTTATATAGATAATGAACGCGTTAATTAAGAGCCAATAAAAATGTCGAACCACGTGATGTGTTGGGAAAGTGAGAGTGTAAGAGGGGAGAACTAAGAGTCAGGTTCAATGGAAAAGAGAAGTGGATTAATAATGGTGAGGACAAAGGAACCTTGATTGAAGCTCAACAGTTACATGATTATCATTAGCTAAACAGTCACGGAATTGAGATGTTGGGTTCATGATTATCATGAGCTAAACAGTAACAAGTGTGAGATGTACATAAGAATTGCTTATTAGTGCTCATTAGGATTAGCATGAATTGAGTCAAAAGGAACAATAATAATAATCATAATAATCATAATAATATCACCTCTTATCATGTGGATACCACCAAAAGAATCCTTTGATAGTGGCAGCCTTACAAATAAGTGAACAACACTTCTTTAATTCTTTGCCTCTCAATCTTGTCTTCTTATTTTTTTACCCCCTTTCCTTTTCATCACAAGAACTTTCAAACAGAACCCCTCTCCAACCAAATTTACTCTATGCATGCATGAGAATTGGGAATCAAATCTTAACCTATTCGTTTATGATATGACCAAAAAAAAAGGAAAAGAAAAGAAAACCATTACTTTTACTTGTTTGTCTAGTCAAATTAAAGTTTTCCCTGCACAAAAATTCTTTTTCTCGTTCCCTCGTTCGCATTAACAAAAGGACAATTTTTTCATTTATATATCACAGTGACCAACGAAAAAGTTCATGAAATATTAAATTGAATTCCCTCCAAAAAAAATATTCAGAGATAACATAATCTTCTTCACTGTTTATAGGTTATCATCCCCATCATTGACAAAATAAGTCAACATGTTTTTTGGGCCCATGATATCTACCAATCGCAGCAGTAACTAATCCCCTCTCACGGTCTACTTCTCAAAAGGATTAGGTTCTAGCCATAAGACCTTTTTTCTAATCAATCCCCTGATTAAATGTTCAAGAAACTCACTTACCAATTGTGTTAGGCCTTATGGTTGATGATGTTGTTAATTATTGACTGTTGAGATATATTTTGATATCTTTAAGGCTGTGTTTGGTTGGGAGTTTAGTTGGAGTAGGTTAGATGAGGTGAAGTATGAGAGTTAAAATTGTTTGTTTGGTTAGATTCAAGAAGGTGAGGTTATGGGATTTTTTTTTTTTGTCCTTTTGTGAGCACCTCTCCCATCCTTCCAAACCTCCAAAATTGGGGATTTTTCTAAGGGAGAGAATATTTTTGCATCATCTTGACTAAATTGCCTATGGCAATTTCTTGTTATTTCATTCGTGCCCCTCCAAGTAAAAACCCCTCTCTTCTTCCACAGCCACTCTCCACGCAGATTCTCCTTCGACATCTCACTTTCCCTAGCCAATTTCCATTGCTCATGATCTGGTAATGCTAATCTGAATCTTATTCACTTATGCGATTATGACTGAGGCAAAAGCACCGTAGATTGCATTCTGAGTTGTTAAATTTCCAGTGTATTACTTAATTCTCTGTTATCTCAATCTGTTTCTTCTTGAATCCATTCGAACATTACAAAATGATTTCTCACTTTTGCTTTCTGTTCCAAATCCTAAGTTGATGCCTAATGGAAATTAACTTACAGTAAACTAAAAATTATACTCAAATGTATTAATATTAATTTAAGAAATTGGCACAAGTGAAGTGGTAGTGAGAAAGAGAAGTATGGAAAAAAAAAATTAATATTAATTTTGGCTCATAAATTAATATTAATTATTAATTTTAAAAAATACTATAAAAAAACAACATAAATAGATAAAGATACAAGGATATAATTGTCTACTTAAAATTAACTCTCCTCATCTACCCTTCTGAACTAAACAAGAAACCAAACATAACCTCCCATTTTTCTAAATCAAACAAGTTTATAACTTTCTCTAACTTAACTTTAATAAATCTCCCCAAACTTAATTTCAGTTGAACCAACCACACCATAATGCTAGACAAAACAATATACCTATACATAATGTTTAATTTTTTTTGGGGCCAATTTTGAGTATTACGTCTTCATTTCATTTTTTTGGGCTAGTGCACAAGATGGCCCACATGTCACAAAACTGAATAATCCTTCGAATTCCTGCAACAAGCAGTATATTGTTGCGAATCATTAAGCAGAAAATCCAGATATTAGGAATTTATACACTATTTTGGGCCTTCTCTCAAAGTCCCAATGTTATAGACTAGTAATTGGAGAATTGTGGCCCAACCTGAATGCACCTAATCATATGTCATGGCACATACAAGAAATACACTGCTTCAATGTTTAATATAAGACAGTTGACTTCTTTAAAACAATTAAAAAAACTTAATAAATAACTTTAAGACATAATGCTCAGATCCTTAATATAAGATATAACTAACTTTAATTTATCTGACTTATGAACTATTATATAGCCAACCAATAAACAACTTATGTTATAATTAACTAACTTATTTAATTTCTTCAATCTCTCTAAAAAAAAGTTAATTATGTCTTACATTAAAGAATGGAGTGGTTTGGTATCAAAGATTGATAATATCAAACTCTGCACACGTACAGGTATGTGCATGCTCCATCCCTTTTTCGCCCGAACCAGCATCCAAGTTTCAATTTTTTTCCCCCAAATGAATACATCTTTCATCTTATGATTTTACCAATGTTATGAGTAAGAGCTCGTACTTTGAGGCAATAGATACAAGTTCGTTAGCCTGCCTTTTACTTGAAAATTCATAGACCCAATTAATGAAGAATAAGAAAATGAAACTAATCAAAAGACAAACATATCATGTCAGACACTTCTTAGTAAGAACAGCTTAAGTTTTGTTAGTTATCACTTTGTTCAAACCAACGTATGGATTTTATTTTTTGCCAGCAACCAAAATATGGAATACCAAATAAAAGCATGAACTCATCTTTTAACCAGACTCACCTCATGTTGCGAATTATAAGAATTCATATCAGTATTTAAGAAACTAGATAACAAGCACCTAAAAAAATTGCAGCTAGAAGATGATCTCAGGAAGGAAAGAACTAACTTTACACGAGTCTGGAATACAAAAGCAAGGCATTCACGTTACATCGGTAAAGATATTCTGGTAGCAGTACGCAGTTTGATTCAACATTGTTAACCAGAACAGAGGGTGAGAGGTTAAAAGCCAGGAATCATACATGTCACACACCAATGGCTCCGAGGCAGCTTGTTTTATGGAAGCAACAAGGGCTTGTATGTAGGTGCATGCAGCTCCTTCCCTGACTTGCACAGCACCTGGTCAATAAGCAAACATCTAACAAGGGACTCAAATAATAATCACAAAGAGGTCATTCAGAATGTAAGAGGAATATTACACTACTTTGTAATGGAAGATTTAAAAAGGGGGGGCACACCCACACTAGACCACTACTCAGTCCCTAAGTTTACAGAACCATCTTTCATTAACTTTAAGCTCAAGCTGTTGAATCTCCCTCGTGAATAATGCCTAGAGGCTTTCCTCCAATCTGTTCCAGTTTTCATCATAGCCACAAATTCATCATAGCTGATACGGCCATCCTGTGATTGTGTTATCGCATCAGAGGGCAAGATTCATATTCATATCAAATAAAGGTGGGAAATGAGAACTATATGAACTAGGTACCTTGTCTGTGTCTACTTCCTGGAAAATATCATTTGCTACATCTGTACAATCATCTGCACCATCTTCTGTCAAGGCCTCCCGCAGCTCATCTGGTTCAATATAGTCATTCCCATCTTTGTCAAAATAGGAGAAGGCTTTGCGAAGATGCTCATCATTAGCCATCCGTTTTAAATGCAGGGAAACAGCAACAAATTCTCCGTAGTCAAGTGTTCCCTTCCCGTTAGTATTTACCTGTTGGCAATATAGAAGTGTTCAATTTGATAACCAGAACACTATGCCAAATTAAAATGCTAAATCTAAAATTTCAGCTGTGGATAATACTGTATTCAAAAGCATTTTAACCTGTTTTTACTTGATGAATGGAGCACTATCAAATATCGTAGTTCTTAGGTAGATAAGATGGAAAACTAAATGCAGTAACTTGTGATATCGTAATTCAGGCAAGAGACTACGCTAAAACAAGAAAGTTAACCATACAGCTTCAATCAGACTCTGAACTTCAGACTCAGCAAGTTGAGATCCAAAATTTTGAAATCCAGCTTTTAGTTCTTCAACAGAAACAATGCCATCATTGTCGCTGTCCATCTTCTTGAACATTTCTTTGATGTCTTCAACTTCTTCAGTAGATAAGAACTCAGCAATGACCTATTTTCAAATGTACAAATTTAGATCTATCTTGCAGGGGATATGCGATAATCACAGATAAAATATTAACAGATGCAACCAACCCTCAGAGCTTTTCTTTTGAATCTGTTCATCATTGAAAACTGCTTAAGCCTAGACTTGACCACATCACCAAGGGGAACATTAGGAGCCTTCTTAGCATTTTGAAGCCAAGGATGCTCTGGAAACACAGAAAAATAGCACATAATGAGTAACATGTACAAATGAGGAAGCAATTCACGTTGGGTAAACTAATCTAAACATCATCTAACTTAGAAACCAACCAAATACAGGTTAAACTTTAAACGGGATGATTTGCATTGCAAATGCATTCGTATTTAATTATTATATGAAATACAATTCCAATAACTTATGTTGATTGACGGCCATTACAGAATTGGAAACATTGCAACACGAACAAGGAGAGGAGTACATTGAATTGAAGAACCCAACATATGGCAAACATCAAAAGGGTGTAGAAGTTAGCACCAACTAACTACAATGTAGTATGCAAAACAGGAAAAACTGAAAAACGGCATCCCACTGATTAAGAATTCAGCATAAAATAAATAGAACATACCAAGCACCTGCTTGGCAGTTAGTCGAAGCTTGGGGTCTGGTTCTAACATTTGCTTAACAAGACTTCTGGCACTCTCTGAAATACTGGGCCAAGGTTCACGTTTGAAATCTATGAGACCTCGAAGAATTGCCTGTGCAACCCCTTGCTCGGATTCTGCATTATAATTAACCTCATGGTAAAATAATATGTTTTCCTGTGAGTTGCAATACAGGACCAAAGTTCAGAAGTAGAAACAACAACACGTAAACCAAATATGAGATAGTAACACGCACACACGCACGCATATATTAACATACGGATCAAACAGAAGCATAAAAAGCTTCCACCTAAAATATACAAGGCTTAACTCATGTCAACCCCTCTCATTCCATATTAGAACTTTGGTATATATGGGCATGAGCATTGATACAAGGAGCAGGGGCATGCAAGAATGTCCCTATTCCAGAATTGGCGATTCATCATTCATGTATGACAATGCAGATAGCACTGCCAGAGGGAATGTCATTACCTGCCCAAAATGGGGGAACACCACAGAGTAGGATATATAGAATTACTCCCGCACTCCAAATATCTATTTCTGGCCCATAGTTCCGCTTGAGCACCTCTGGAGCCATATAATATGGACTTCCAACAATTTCTGAGAATCTCTCGCCTGAAAATTCAAATGAAACCCATACAATAACATCATAGAAATCATGTGTAAATTCTTCAAGCAAGGGCAGCTGAAGCTAAAAGTATGCAATCTAATGATATGGGTTTGTTGTAAGAAGACAATAAAGCAGCCCGACCAGAACAATAACCAATAATTTGTCAAGAAAATAGAATTGTGATTACAACATCTTTGAACTTCCAACCACAATTATAGTTATATAAATGAACGGTCAAAGTAGAAAATGAAACTAAAATCGCATCTGCTTTCATATTGAGTACTTCCGAGTAATCCCCATGAAAAAACAACTGAGCAGTTTATGTTGTCTGAGCATCTCCATGCGCTTGTCAAGGGGAACAAGTCTTTCTTGTGTTATTGCTATATAGATATTGTCAGAGATATGATATACATATATCCATAGCCCTTCTCCCAAAAGTTTGAATTCTAGTACAAGTTTTTCATTGACATGGTATGAAATACTCGGTGACCAAGTTTTCAGAATTCTGGACAGTTCATATTGCTGTTTTAAATTAAACACAGTAACCCAGCACCAATGATTATAGTTGCCTGCAGCATGTTACCAACAAGCTAAGGGTTTGCTGATCTTTCACCATCAGTATCAATCCAGATCTAAAGGTTGACTTAACGTTTCTAATTTTGATTTTACAATGGACCCATTAGCACATACGAAGGAGATCAAAAGTTTAGCCAGTGCTTTGAAGAATGGAGAATTTGATTCTTACTGGCTGATTAAAACTTAAGAGTATATCAAATTAGCCTGCCCAGAGACAAACTTCATCTCAGATATAGGGAGCAAATATATGCAAGGCATAAGTAAGGCCATTAGTCTGTCTGATAATGGCTTGAATTAGAAGAGTTCAAAGATTTTAGTCAAACTTCGGAAGTCCTGCACATCCTATGGACACTAACTAGGTCTTTCTAGATTATCTCATACTTGTAATTCCAACATTCTGTAACTGCTTACTACATATAACATAATAAAAATCAATTACTCTGTAACTACTTGTGAACGCTATCAAT
>JBAGKO010000003.1:18424618-18437324 GCA_037177275.1 Acacia concinna | reverse complement strand
CTTTGCTTCTGTGACTTGTTTGATTGGCGTGGGGTCCACGTTTTTTCCTTCATTCTTCTTTTTGATTTTGATTTGATTTTTCTGATTTCTTTGATCCTATATCTCCTGCACAGTAAAAATATATATGAATAGATTTCCTGCTTAAATTTCTTTATGTCTTATAATTAATTCAAGGATGTAAAGAATCTTTAAAAGATAATCAAATAGATATAATATCAATCAATCTAACCAAATATATCTCAAAATATATACCTATTTAATTATAAAATCTAATCTCATCAGTGGACTAGAGGGAGTACTATTTTGTATTATCTGAAAACTTCATCAACTGATTTGTGCTTTATTAGCTTAATTACTTAAAGCACATTTTGCTAATGATGCAAATTAAGTCGCAAGTTTAGGAAATTTCATGCATGGGATGAACACAAATTTGGCATTATATATATGGATTTGTAGCTATATTATGAGAGAAAAAGGAATAGTGGTTCAGGGAAGCAGAAAACTTTGAGGCTGACTTGAAACTGAAAACCCAGAAACCATATAATTTCAGCATATACAAACCTAATTTGAGCTTTTCCAGTTTACAAGTTCTTTTTCTATCATTTTTTAAATATTAAATATGAATTATTGTTGAAATTGTATTTAATTCACCGCAGCCAATTACCACTGAAATTGTGCATATCCCAATTTTTAGTATTAATTGTAGTAAATTTATTGAATTATTTTAGGAAAAATTTCATAAAAAGACATTCGAAATAAGGAAAAGACAAATCAGAACAACAAAATCGAAAATCCTAAATCAGTCCATTTGTACCTTCTTTTTCTGTAATTACGAAAGTGACATTGGATTTTTAACAGTGCGAGTATCTTAATTCATAACAAGAGTATCTCAATTAATAACACCAAAAACATTTGGTACTACATATTTTCGCTGTGAATTGTTTGTGCTGGTGGGTTGTTTTCAAATTTGGGAGGCTCTCAGGCTCTACTCTGAACAAGGCCTTGAAATCATGATGCAGAAAATGATTGATTCTATCATTATTATTATTATTAGGAAATATTTAATTAAATTAAGAAAAAGAGTGTGCTGTGGTTGGGAGAGGGAAAAAAATATCCTTTATGTAAAACCATTGACAACTCCATGTAAGAGCATTGACAACTTTATGTAAGTCCTGTGACAACTTGAGAAAGAGAGAGTCTGATGCATGACAACTTTATGTAAGGCCAATGACAACTCCATGTAAGGGCATTGACAACTATATGTAAGGTTTGTGACAACTTCACACACAGAGAGAGGAGAGAGGAGAGAGAGTCTGACGTGACTGACGCGCGTCAGACATCAGATCAGAGGGAGGAGTGAGAAATTATTTTTTAATAAGGAAATTAATTGCAAAAAAGTTCCCGGGACTTTTTTACAAATACGAGAATTCGTGGAACCGTGTTGTTGTATATTTCGTTAGTTGTGACTAAAATGCAATTTTCCCAAAAACATATATCCTTTAATTTAGCTTGTTTAAGATACGGTATTGAAACCCTCAATCCTCTTTAAGTGAATTATTTTTTTTTGACCTAGAGTGAACTTGTAATTATTTGAACATTGTGAAGGTAAAGAAAAATTATATTAAAAAAGCTGCTTTAAATTATGGGTTAAGGTGCTTAAATAGCCATCAACTTTTCTCAAAAGTGCAAAAATAACCATAAACTATTTTTTGGAGTTAAAGTAACCATGAACTTCTAAAAAGGGTGTAAAACCGTTAAGTCACTGTAGTGTCATTAATTTTTTATGAGGGCTTTCTACAGTAACTTAACGGTTTTGCACCATTTTCAGAAGTTCATGGTTACTTTTGCTCCAAAAAATAGTTTATAGTTATTTTTTCACTTTTGAGAAAAGTTAATGGCTATTTAAACACCTTAACCCTTAAATTAAACTATTGATATATAGATTTAACTTGTTATTAGGTTAAACCATACAAAACCTTCATAAATTTTAAGTCAGATGATGACGAAGTTTAAATTTAATTAACTTCCAATTTTTTTTCCAATTACCCTTTACCATTACCTTTTAAGGGCCCGTTTGGATGCGGCTTATGATAAGTGGTTTAAGAGCCTATTTGCATGCGGCTTATGATAAATGACTTATTTTTTTTTATGGGCTTATGATAAGTAGCTTCAGAAAAATAAGTGACTTATTAAAAGTTGTTGTGTTTGGATGTGACTTTGCATAAGTGACTTATTTTTATGAAACATGTTTGGATGATAAGTAGAAAAGTGACTTATAATGAAATTTTTAAAAAAATTTTTTTATTTAAAAATAAGTAAGAGATATGTAGCATCCCAAATTTTTATTCATCAGATTCCCTAAGTATATGAACATATAAGGGGAATAAAAAGGTCAATTTTGGTGTAACAATCATAGACAAAGTAAGTTTTGGCTAATTAGTTTTGGCTAATTTCTGTAATGAGACTGGCAGCAATCTTATTGTATATCAGTTTATCTTACGTAAATGATGTTAAAAAATCATGAAACTTTTCAGTCTAAAACTAGATATTTCAATATTTAATTTGATATACCATTTGCATGATTTGGATGTATATATTAAGATGTATGAATTTTTGAAGTTTACCCAGTGAAATTGGTCAATTTATAGAGCAGTGTTCAAAAATGAAATTATTGAAAATTTTCTGATTCCAATTGAACCAAGAAAGTATTTTTCCCTAAAACTAGACTTAATAAGGGCATTTGAGCTTTGGAATCACCTCAATTAGATATTTGTACAATTAGATATGAATTTCCAAAGTTGGGTGAAAATTCTGTCAAAAAATCTAAATTTCAGAAATATAATGGTATGGTTGTAATTTGTGGCCCAACCAAGGATAAAGATGGAAATAATATATAATAAAAATTGAGGAGTACCCATAAACTATTTGGAGACTAATGACAGTGAGTTTGAAATTTTCTGAGATAATCGATATACTGACTCTATAGAAAATTCAATCAAATAAGCTATTTTCTCTCTTCTCCCTCATAAGCTAAAGCCCCATAAGCTCCCTCAAGTAGCTTATACTTTTGATGTTACTTTTGTAGCTTCTTCATAAACTTTTACAGCTTATCCAAACACCCCATAAATATGACATGGGATTTAACATTAAGAATTAAAATTTTATGAAGATTTTTAAATTTTGAAATATTAGAGATCGAGTTATATGTCTACTATAAATTATTAACTAACATATGATGTTAAGCAAGATACCAAATGTCTAATATAGATCTGATTTCAGAATTTCCTTAAATACACACACATAACAGTAAATTAACTGTAAGAAATCCGTGATAAAAAATAAGAGATTGATGGGTTAAAAATTTAAGCTATGAAACATCATAGGGGTTGTATATGTAACGGACCCAAAAATGATTGAAGTCATGAAACATCATGATGAGGATATATGTAGCTGAGCCGAAATTATATAATTTAACCTAGCTATTAAATATTAGGAGTAGAAAGGTAGACGCAAAACATAATTTAAATTTTGTTAAGTTTTTAAGTACCGGTGAGATTAAACCCTGCTTAAAGGATAACGAGTTTGCTTCACGCCTTGAAACTGTGTCCTCTAAATTCAAGTGGATCTCGGAGAAAGAATATAATTACATGCAAAAAGTGTTCTCCCCCCCCCCCCCCCGGCGGGAAAATATAGTAAATTAATCATTCGATTAAGGAAGAATAATCAGTCTTTAATAAATAATCTGATACTTGGATTCAGATTTGACATGGATTCATTAAAAAGTCGGTTATGTTTATCCATTAGAAGTTTGTGGAGTCATTTCTTGAAAAAATGAGTAAAACACCAACATTTTGTTCCTTTTGTTCACATTACAAAGAAGTATGAACTCTAACCTTTATAGGAACATTATACTTATGGGTTATGGATTCTAATTATAGATTTTTTTAAAAAAAGAATGGATAAATTATACAAAATTTCCCCAAATTTTGGATTAGTTTTGTTGCATATAACTCCTGACCTTTTTGTTTATAAGCACCCTACGGTTAATTAACAATTATCTTTTTAACTGAAATTGATACGCCAAATTAATTGATGACACGTGGCATCATATATAAATTGCTAATTGCAAATAACTCCCTTAAACTTTGATAAGTTACAAATAACCCTCTCTTGAAGATGACAATAAAAATATTAATAAATTTATTAAGATGATACAAGTAAAGACACATGGTTTAATATTATAAATCCAATTTTTAAAGAGTTAAATTTAAATTTTGAAATGGCAAGTGGGTTATTTGTAACTGATCAAAGTTTTAGGGGATTATTTGTAACTGACTAAAGTTTAGAGGTTATGTGCAATTAGCAATTTATATAAAAAGTCACTTATCATCTATTAATTTGATGTATCAATTTATGTTAAAAAATAACAGTTAATTAACGATATGGCGCTTATAATAAAAAAAAAAAGTCAAGGGGTTTAGATTTAAACTTTGAAAGGTTAGGGAGTTATCTGCAACTAACCTAAAATTTGAGAGGGTTTTGTATAATTTTGTTAAAAAGAATTTGCTGATGAGATGATTATTTCATAATAATTTTTTCTCTAAATTAAATGACAAAATAATTTGTCGGCAAGCGTACACTAACACTACATTTAATTATCACGCAGGACGACTATATATGGTCCAAAACATGTACATATATATAGCAAGTAGCAATCTAGATTTGTTTTCCTTTTTCTTTATTTAATTATTTCTTTACACAAAAAAAAAAAAAGGCCAGCAGTGAGCAAGTTGAGGGAAGGCATTATTATTTTGAACATCATTATTGATTTATTGTATTATTAATTAAGTATATGACTTGATACAATAATAGTTGACAATTTTCTTTTCTTTTCTTTGCCTCATAAAAAGAATACATGATTGAGCTAAAAATGATGTCAATAAATAATAGTTTTGAGTGAAGACAATTATGTGGACCATTATGTTTCCCTTTATTAAAGATGAAATGAAGTTAAAAAAGGATGGTGTACAGTACGTGAAAGTGACAAAGTTGATCCAACGACCTACAACTACCATATAATTCTTGCTGAATTCATTAATTATTATTTATTTATAACCACAATATTCATGGATTTAAAGAAGTATGTATAAGAATTACGTTTAACATAACCAATATGATATGATTGATTTATTCCTAGCTTGCTAATATGGAAATTGATTTACATGTATATAGAGTCATAACTAATTAACAGTATATATCGTATGAGAATAATATAACTTTAATTTTTACGTCGTGTTAATGTTGTGAGAATTAATTGAACCTGTTGGCATATGATTATAAGTATTTTTATAAGTCATTTATGAATCTTTATATCTATTTTATATTTTAAATTAATAATATTATAAAAATTATATCCAGTGGTTAAAGAAAAGAGACTAACACCAACACAGAAAGTTAGTCTAACGATGTAAGATTTTACTATATCTCTTTAGATTTCAGGTTGAAGTTTGAGAAACATATATGTGTTGGGAGTAACAACCATAAACTCCAAAATCATAGTAGTCAATTAAAATCTTAAATACAGCTATAAGTTAGAGTTATTTTTTATCAAAATAGCTTAAATTATTTTGTAGGACTCTCGTTTTACATTATATACCTTTAATCTCTTTTTTTGAATTAATCAATTGGGACTTCTTTATATTCTAATAATACTTTCAATCTTCTTTTGAAAATCTATAAATTAAACTTTATGCGTTTTTAATTTTGACTTTCTCATGTTTACATTCTGACTGTAAGGATTTTCTTAAATGTGTATATGATTCTAGCTCCCAGCTTAAATTGTTTTAGATGTTAGTCCCTATATATTGATTTTTGAATCTACGACATATAAATCAATGGAATATAAAATGTGATAATACAGCCATAACTTGTGGTTATTATGAGAATTAAAAAAATTAAAAAAAAAGAATTTAGGTGAGCAAATTTTAGACCGAACTAATGATCAGTTAAATTAAATAACAAGTGATCTAATTTCATATATCATTGACCGTGTCGTCCGTCTGTCGGGGTCCGACCCGAAACATCTTGACCCGGGCCGCAATGAAAAGCAGACAGAAGGAGAAATTCAAGCCGACCAGGATAACAATCGAACCAACACTGTTGATGAATGATGATTGATATATAATAGCAATAATTGATATTTTGAATGTTGTGTGTGTGGATTTGCTTGCTGGAATTGATAATTGTTACGTGAATTTGGTGGCTCTTGTAATTAACTATGTTATTTGAAATTAATGAAAACAAAGTGAACCGATAATATCAAAAAAAATTTCCAAAAAGTGGAGTTATCTAAAAAAACAAAATACCTAAAATTGCTTATAGTTGATAGTGCAGAAAATAGAAAAAGATAAGATTATAAAATGATGACATTAAAGGGAGGAAGGAAGATAAGAGAAAATAATAGAAAATCGTTTAATTTAATTCATACTATGAAAAAGGAAAGGTTGTATGAAGCATCGAACAGTCATAAATTAAATAATATGTAGTCTTCAATAAAAAGTACAAAAACACTAAAAAGAACATTAAATGAATTGGTTGAATATGACTTTTTAATCAATAATATATCTAAAAATTTAAATGTTGGTAGATTACATTGACATCATGCATGTCATCCATTTATTAGACCTCAACTAATGAGATAAGACCTTATTTTTAAAATTTGTTTGAGTTTGGGCTAAACATAACCCAATTAATGTTGTTTAGGGTAGGCTTAATTAAGCACTATATCTTGCCTAGCCGAACAAACTCATTAACTATGCATAATGCAACCCAAACATTTATCCAGTCAAACACCAAGTTAAGGCGTCAAGCCTAGCTTATAAATGGCCCTATGTATCAAACTTCAAGTCTAAAACTCGATATGTTTAGATTTTAGTTGAGAACCTAGTTGAAAAAGGAAAAAACAAAAAAACTAACATGTGGGGTAGGACTTGGGAGAGACCTGTAGAACTTATAGGCCACATTGACTCAACATATTCTTAACAATGCACATTTCTTTGAGGGCCGACATCTTCGTCTCCAACAACTCACTCTATGACACTTAACTCGGCCTGTCAATAAAACCACAAATGTTGCAAGTTCAAATAGAGAGGAAGAGCTACTAAATATTGAAAAGCTAGCTTGTTGAATATAAGAGCATATAGTTAACTTACAAACCACATCACTTTAATTAGTGCTACATCTAATTCTTGGTATAAAAGCTAATTAAATTTTTTAAGATATTAAGAAAGTTGAATAAATCAATTAGTCATAGTGTCTATACACACACACACACACACATGTTGTGTTTCATTAAATTATGTATCGATTTATAAGTCAAACAAATTAGTTTGATAATTAAATATAATAAATATAATTACATTAAGCTAACTTATTTAACTTCTTTAATCTCTTTAAACAAAAAGTTAACTATCTATTATATGAACTTTTTAAACAAAAAGTTAACTATCTATTATATGAACTTATTAAGGATGGGAGGGAGTATAATCCATGTATAGTTTTACGTATCCATTACAAATTTTCAATCTATGTTCAATAATTTTAAGAGTTTTGTCAGAGGAAGGAGTACATAAAAATAGAAAGAGATGTAAATCTCAAACTCCTCCAATCTGCTAGTCAAGTTTTCCTCGGATCTATGAATGAAAGAGAGAGAGAGAGATCATCATAATAAGGAAGAGAGTGTTTAAGATTATCATTTGACATTAGTGTGAACATATATAATGATAAGCCAGCCCACAGAACTAGAGTCGTAGGCACAATATTAATTAGATGAGTGTCACAGGTGATGGGAGCAAGGGACATGGTTATTTATTGTATAAAGAAGTTAAAAACAAACTTAAATAGGCTGTCTTTTTTTGAGTGTGTGAACATCACCTCCCTGGCGCCGACTTATAAATTTCATCAACTTTTGTGGCAATTCTCTGAAATTAAAACTTGAAAGCTAAGCATTCATATTATTCAACGACGACCATTTTCCACTTTCTTTACCTTCTCTTCTCTCATGGATCACCTTGCATTCTCTCTATTTTCGACAACCTCCCCTCAATTGATGTTCGTGAGCCCCAAATGCTGATCAGAATGTTGGAACTTGAAACTAAACTTTGACTCCTAGATATGAAACCCTACTCAAAGTTGACTGCAATTTATTCATATCATACAAAAGTTTTAGCTATTCTAAGTCTTTTTTTCACAATGTGAGACAGAACTATTATCGTATACTTATTTGTAAAAGTTATTCTCTAAAAATTAATAATAAACATGGACTAACTCTTCTCTTATCTTAAAAATCTTATTTGAGGTAGCATTGAGCATAGTGTCCAATAGTTCGATATACCTGCCTAAGTAGACCAAAAAATTTCCAACCAAATTTCAAAAAAAAAAAGCCCAAACAAGGCTTAGGCATTTTTAGACAAGGCTTCTTATGGGTAGGGCCAGGTATCCTACAAGGAGTGATGCCCTATTCAGAAATATATATAATTTTATTTAAATTATATAATTACAAATATTTTTGACTCGCTTTAAATGGATTATGAATGTTATTTAATTATTGTTTACACATGAAAATTGTGTTAAGGTCTTTGGCACTATTTTAAATTTTATAACTCAATTTGTAGGTTTATTTGCTTATAAATAATGTATTTATTTTAAAAATCACTGCATTATCATTGTTTAGCTCTTTCTTTGCAATGTTTGTTGTTGAGGTTATTATGTAATCAGGTTTTGACTCTTTTATTAACATACCATCATACTAGTTTGACAAAAAAAAATTATGAATAATATCTATTATGCTCCTTTTTATTATAGAATTATGAAATGACGATATGTGACTTGAGTCGGGAAGTCTGACCTACCCAACCCAAAAATATTAAGGTTTTTATCAGGCAAGGTTAAGCACCATGTTACATTTTTTAGCCTACTTATCCTTTGGGTTGGGCATGGGCATGCCCAGCCAAACCTTTACCCACCCCTATTTGAGGTGTTTGTATGAGTTTGATATGAAGACATCTTGTAACACAAATAACTCTTATAAATTTTGTGTTGACAAAAGAAAAATTTTAAGAATAATGAATGGAAGTGTCATAATTTTGCCTTTGTTAAAGCTATATAAAGAAGAAAGATGTGAAATAATACCCATTCATAAACGATGACAAAATTAAAAAAAATTATCAATTTAATCCATATTTATTAATTTAACTAACTTTCTTTATTATATAAGAATCAGGCAATTTAAAGTTGTAAATAGGATTAGAGTGGTAAGCCTAGTTGAATTGAATTTGACGTACTAAAAAATAGAAGTTAAAATATTTAATATATATCTTAAATTTATTTACTTTTCTAAATTTGCCTGTATTTTAAAAAAAAATGGAGAAAAAAGATGTTACTCATTTCCTCTTCCCTACATTTTCTATAGGAGTAAAAGTAAAAGAGTCATAATAATTCTCATGATGGAACACATATATTTATGAAACAAAATGACTTATAATAAACACTACATTCATAAAAAACTAATCCCCATCTATTAGATTTAACCTCCTTGTAAGGAGAATATGTACATAAACGAGGAAGGGGAAATATAGTTAAAGCCTAAAGGACCTATTTATGATATACACATAAGGTCATGATGAAGACAAAAAATTTCTCCCCAATTAGATTAGAGGGTTAAGAGTTCATGGACAACCTCACGAAGCAAGAGGTCAAAGATTTTGTGCTCAAGAACCAAAGGGATTTCCTCAAAACAATTATCACTCCTCCCAAACACGCCCTTACGCCCAACACCATCAAACATCTGTTGTACATCGTTTTCTGTTAATTTGCGAAGGTTGGCCATTAATTCTGAGCATTCCTCTGTTTCACTTTTGTGAGAAATATTGCTTTTGTTTCCTCCCTCATCAGCTGAAGATTCTCTCTTTGACTTTAAGGCCATTCCCTTTGTTTCTTCTGCAAAAATGTTTCATAACCCTCCAAATTAGCCTCAAACATCCCACATTATGTTGTTTTTAAGTTTTAACTACATTACACTATTACTACTATTAAATTACACTATTATTACTATTTAATTATAAAGCTTCTCCTTTTCACATGCAAAACACTTTTTTATAATAAAACAAATTTTGTTAAAATTAAGCATGATTTTATTATTATTATTATTATTATGCTAGGAGTAAAAATATTTGAACTTTTATTTATATAAATAGTATAGCAAATTTTTTGACGCAATTATATAATCTATTGAGTTATTTCAGCATTAGAAATAAAGTTGCAAATTATACTATTTTTTTTAATTGAATGTTAAATTTTACAAAATATGATTACAACTTCACTATTCAAAATCATTTTAATTCTACTTTTTTTTTGGTAAATTAAACTCTAAATTTTTATTTAAAAGGCTTGCTTGCGCAAATTTTATAAGAAATCTGTTTTTAACATTATAGTTTTCACTTCTAACCCTTAATCAAGGCTCATCAAATTTAAAATATATTTATGAAAAGATGATAATTAAAAAAAAAGCCTCACATACCTTTTTAATACAAATTAAAACCCATAATAATTTATTTAATCTTGAACATGTTAAATTAATTAACAACAACTTGAGTTCTGAATTCAGAGATCAAACCTGTAACTGTAAAGTTGGTTTTGTTCTTCAATGGAAAGTATTGGTCTTCACCTATGTCTAAAACCGAAACAGGGCTCAGATTTTCAGAGCAAACCTCATTCTTCATCTTCTTCGACGACGGCGACTTGTTGCTTCTGACCTTCTTTTTGAATCTGGGTTCAACAAACTCTTCCTTCCTCATTCTCGGACTCAAACTACCACCACCCCCATAATATTCCCTCGTACTTGTCGAAACAGAGACTCTTGTTCTTGGCTCATTCTTCAGCTTCGAAATCTTCTTCTTCTTCTCTTTCTTCGTCGTCCCTTCATTCTTCTCCTTCCTCTGTTTCTTCGGCTCTTTCAAACTACCCACCACTTCCTGTTTCTTCAAGCTGTGTCGAAAAACTTCACCCGCCCTCGATTCACGCGCCGCCGTGTGGACATCGTCCCACAAGAAGACAACGACGTCGCCGTTCTTCTCCGGCTGAAGCGACGACAACACAGGAACCTCACGAAACGACGACGTTCTGACTCGGCGATGGCTGCCTTGTTGCTCTTGGTGGGTGGCATCAAACTGGAGCAAGTAATCGATGAAGTTAACGGACTTGCTTCGGGGAACCGAATCGGGTGCGACCCGGTTGGAGACCCGGGAGGTGTTTGGGAGAGAGTCTAAGCCCATGAGCCTGGCGACTAAACCAGGGGTAGCGGGAAGCGGATTAGGCTTGTTTGGGAGGGAAGGCAGTGTTTGGATCGGAGGGAGGTGGTCCGAAGGGTGAATAGGAGGAGCATTAATGGTGGAATGAGCACAGAGAAGGAGGCGAGAGAAGCGAGAGAAGCAACCTGATTTTACTACTCCGTGTTGTGGTTCAGCCATAGTTTCAATCTTCCAAACGCAGCCTTAAGAATGAGCTCCGGAGGAACCGAGGAGAATGGAACTGGTACTTGGTGAAGCACAGAGGATTAATTAAGTTGAGACTTGAGATTGAAATTGAAGACTTGAAAACTTGACTCCTTAAAAGAGAAGGATCTTTCCCATCCTTTGGTAAATTACAACTAAGAACCCTCACTCAATAAAAATTTTCCATTTTAAATGTACAGTAATATGTTTCGCTTGTTACTTCTCATCAATATGTAATATCTTTTTTCTTAATTACAAGATTTAATTTATTTTTTAAGAAATTATAATAAAGATAATTATATTATTTTAAAATGTTAAAATTTACCATTTTTTAAAAATTATTTTATTTCACTTATGAAACAATATATGATATTATTAAATAACTTATTTTATTTCTTTAACTTCTCTAAAAAAAGTTAACTGCATTTTATAATTAAAACCGGAGGTAGTATATGGTCTTAAATTTATTTCTTGATAAATTTTATGACTTAATTGTCTGTCCACATATCCTTCGTGTTTAAAAATGTTTGGGGGCGGAGGATATCAAAATTACATGGATTTTGCGGTATATGGGGTTAGAATTATATTAATGGAGTAATAAATCTAATCAAATAATTTTTATATGGGTGAATTATGCCGTAACTCTTATAATGAAGTGTTGATAATTGCTGTATTTCTTTGAAAGAATTCATTTTCTTTTGGCATTTTTATGAGAAAGCAGAAAGGGTTAAATCAAAGCAAAAAACCTCATATTTTGGATTTTAGTTTAAATGAAATGGATAAAATTAAAATGTAAACAAAAGAAGAAAGATAAGAAAACGAGGTACATCTAGTATATGTTTATACAAATCAATAAAATCATGAGGCATTTGACTTTTTTTTTTTTGGAAAATGATATATAAATATTATTTAAATTTCAAAATCTCAATTGCTACCTATAATAGTAACAGAATTAAATAAAGTTGTATTGTAATTAATAACTTAAACTTAAAAAAATTACTGATTTAAGATTTTAAAATTAAAATAATATTTATATGACATTTTCCCTTTCAAACAAATACATTTCAATTTAATAGTATCTTACTTTCCCCCCAAATTTCAAAGCTCCCCCCAACCCAAACAATTATGCGTCACGATTGAATACTATATTTAATAAG
>JBAGKO010000003.1:18388688-18408779 GCA_037177275.1 Acacia concinna | reverse complement strand
TTTGTGTGCTTCTTGAGCCTTGAAGTAGATCATCCATGTCCCATAGCTGGAAAAGGAAAAAAAGCATCCTAGGAAGTTCAGAAGATAATATATAGAGTTAAAGTTTATTCAACATCTTGAAATAATTTTCTAGGTGTGTCTAAACATATAGTATTTTGTAGTTTATTTAGCACTCTAAGATGTGTTTTTAAAGTATTTTGCGATGCAATTTTTCTCTTACAATATTGTGTGTGTTAATTTTTTATCACTCTTTTTTATATAATATTTTCAGCACTCATCTTTCAGATTTTTAGCTTTCATCTTTACCAGTTAATAGTTAGTTTTGCAATTTTCCAATAGTCCACCTAAAATATTTTCTAGATTTATCCCATCAGTATATTATCTAAGTTTTCTATCCCTTTTTTTTTTTTTGGGTTAAGGGGACTAAGGGGCAATTTTACTCTAGAAGTTTTTAAAATGGGGCAATTTTGTCCCTGCCGTCATCTCCGTTAATTTTAACCGTTAGTTGACCAAATACGTTGAGCTGGCAGTTCACATGTCATCCACTTTATTTTTGTTAAAGTGAAAATTTGTCCTAGAAGTCCATCTATTATCTAATTTATCTTTTTTAAAAGTTAGATTTAAAAATTTCTGAGGTAAATTTTCACCTAAACAAAAATAAAGTGGATGATGTCAACTTAACATATTTAGTCAAGTACTGGAGATAACAGCAAAGGCAAAATTGCCCTACTATTAAAACTTCCAAGGCAAAATTGCCCCTCTGTGAAAACTTCCAAGGCAATTTTGCCCCTTAACCCTTTTTTTTGTTTCATTGATATTTCCACATGTTTTTGGTACCGCAAGTAATTCTATTCTACTTTGGCTCAGGCAATATATGAAGAAGTGTACCTTTAAAACATGATTGTGTGCTACAAAACCAAAGAAAACCAAACCCACAAACAAAAGCAGCAAGATTCAAATTTAGCGAAAACTAACTAAATTACCTAGACATTCAAGGGGACATTCTGAAAGCTTAGCAATTGGTTGGATGACTCTCTTGGGTAATATTCCGACCAGAGTGATAAAAATAATAAACAAAATTATAAGTCTAATTGAAAATGCATATAGATGAACATAGAACGCAATCATGACCCAATCAAAGGCAGCAATGCCCTCATACGAAACAGACTCACTTGATTAGCCCATTCTCTGATCCAGTGATGATCTAGTCCTCGTCAAGCTGAAATTGAACTACACAAATTTTTATTGATTGATTGATTGAGGAATGATATAAAGGCCTACTAATGCTGAAATAATCATGTCACCCACTCACCTTCAACAAAGCATCAATAGAGTTTGGTGAGAGATCAACAAACCGATCACTGAACATCAAAGCCATTAAACAAGAATATCAGTTATAGAGCCAAAAACAGAAGTATTGGAGAGTGAACACTTCGCCTGAGATTTGAGTTGCCTTGGTTCTTTTATAAGATCCTACTTGGGGCTGTTTAAACATTTAATATGCTTTTATCATTTTTGCCCCTAATGAATTCTATTCTCTCCCCTTATCTTTTCCCCGTACTACATTTTCTTTCATACTTTCTCTCATTACTACTCTATTTCTTTCTCTTACTTACCCCAATAAATAAGGGCATACTTGGAAAAAAAGTTGATTTCTTACATATGTATTGCTTTTACCTGTTTTCTTATATTCTATCATCAAGCTCTTATAAAAAGGACTAGAGGGATTAAGTAAGAATAATTTACTTCATTAGTTCAATTGCAAACCAGTGCCACATCAAGTACCTGCAATCTTGGAAATATCCCCACGAATACAGTAACAAGGTTCCAGCTTGTGATCCACAGACAATTTTCCTACCGTTCTGGTATTTGAAAGAGAAATCGTCATCAGCTAAAGGCAAATTCTAAAGAATATGCAAGCAAGCAGTCACTCGTAAACAGGGAATTATGCATGGAGAAAAGAGACACCAAAAGTTCATATGAATATTTAACACACCAATTTACAGAATGTCTGAAATATATTTTATCCTCAGGGCTATCTGATATGGTATTAACCAAAGAAATGAGAGAAGAGGGAAAGAGAGAAGAAACAGAGGTATCGGAGAAGAAGTAGAGAGAGAGACAGAGGAGAAATTGAATAATTTGGCAATCTCATTAGACTGAACAACAATAGCAATAATCTGAATTACAATAGGGAATATATATTAATAACCTTAATCCCCTTTAATCACCACCAAGCGGTATTTCCCCTAAGTAACTGGCTAACCACTAACCAACTAACATTCAGAGTCTTGTCACATTTTCACATCATTATCCTATGAACATATTTCAAGGCACCTATCAACCTTCATGCACAGCTCTAATATGTCCATCTAACATAACAGTATTGTTTCTTGTATTTTAAAGAAAGAAATACTAGGAGTCAAGGACAATCTCTTTCTGATGGAATAAGGCGATATGAATTCCGAATGAAACTTTCTACAACTTTTTTTCCATCACTACTTCTCCAACAGTTTGCTTAATTTATTCAACTAAAGCACTAGTAAACTTCCGAGTTCACATTCACATGGTCCTCAACAATTTACTGTTTCACAACTAAAGAGATTTAGCTACCTCTCTCAATGCATGACCAAGAAAAGAGGAAGATTGTTTGAGAATACAGTACCTTCATTAAAACAACAGACAGCAGCTCATCTTCTGAGAACTCAGATTGAGCTTGGACCTATCAGCAGAAGAAAATAATGGGCATCTACACAAAAAATATGTCAAAAAAGGAAGAGTATATGTATAACTTACTTTATTTCTTCGAAGATTGCAAACAGATAGAGTCCCATCTCCACTTCATATGGAAAATAAATATGCAGAAAGGAAGACAGCGTGCATCAACAAGTCACAGTTGATAGAATAGGGGGGAAGTAAATATTTATGCAGCACATGCAAGTGTATCTACTTAAGGGAACATAAAATTTAAAGTAAAGCTAGATTGACAAGGGAAATAAATGATACCTTGTTCCCAACAGTTTCATTGCATCAGATGCATAAGTCAAGTCTGAAATGTAATCTTCATGAGCATCAAATGAATTGCAACAAGAACGTTGTCTAGTATCCCATACCTGCAATGAGAAAAATGCTAAATAAAAGGTAATGAGGACACATTTGGTCTTTCCTTAAAACAATACATTGAATACCACAACCATCGTCAGCCAGAGGTGGCTTTGACAAAAAGAAACAGTAACTAGAAAAGGGGTAATATGGGGGGAAGATAACAGCATAAAAAGGATAGCACTGTGATCAGTGACCTTGATACACCCTTCATCATCTCCTGTAGCAACAGTTGACTCAGTCAAATTTATCAATCTATTGACTGCAGCCCTGTATTATAAAACAACACCACATAAAACATTGGAATTAACTATCATGCTAAGCATCAAGAAAGAAAAATCATTTCATGAGTTATTGAGAGAAATCCACCCACCCATGGGCATTATCAAGACGGGCGATGGCAGATCCAGTTTCAACATCTGTTGCCAAGATTGAGCAATCTGGAGAACCCGTCAACAATGCTAAAATGAAACAATAAGCAATTCAAAGGCCAATTATGCTATTGAAAATATCACTATCAAATAATTCCATTATTAATAAATGATAATAACAATAACAATAGAAAAGAAAGAATGTAAGAAAAATTGCAATGCATTACCACGTCCATCATTGATGAACCGAACAGCTCTGCAAGATTCAGTGTGCGCCTGAACTTTCAACAACCTGGCAAGAGCCAAATATACGATATAAATATATAATGTAGCAAATGCATGCAAATGGCGACAAAATTTGGAAGCAGCATTAAATCATAAAGCATATGGGGCAGATACTCAACAACAATAAAAGCAAGAACATATGAACTTCCAACAACCAAGCAAAACCCCATCACAGTATAGCTACTAAAAAACAAAATTGATCCACATAGGGGTGAAAGTTGAAAACATGGCTCACTATGCAAGTATGCATGCAGGTCAAACATTCAAAAACTACAAAAGCAATAAGATATGTAATTGAATACCTTACAGGCGTGCTATCAGGGTTGTAACGGTACCTGCCAGGGGGAGAGTTCAGAAACATTGACAAAGGATGATTCAACCCAAACAAAAAGTTAATAAAAGAAGCAGTGAGTGTAAAAACGGAAACGTTAGCCTACTCACAGGTGGAGGTCACCATCAATCAATCCGGCAGCAACAAGCTGATCCGATGAATGAAAGTCAATGTCAAAAGCAAGTTTGCCCAAATCTATCTCCATTTAATTTACTTGTAGCAGACTCTGTCTTTCAGAGGCTCCTAAATCATGAAGAGGGCTCAAATCTTAGCTGCAGTTTCTGGATTTACTAAGAATGCATCAGGTCAGAGACTTAAGGGTGATCAACAGCAAACAATACATATTGAACAGAAACAAATCAAACCAAGACAAACTGAGGGGTAAAAGCAAGCAGGAGAGCAAACAAACAAAACCAACTATAAGTGAGGTCTGGTTTGGTTTTCATGATCCCAAACTAATTAATAGATTGAATTTTAGTTTACTTCAATTTTGGTGGATATGAACCGAACCGAACAGAACCAAATCACAGAAAACAATGCATATACTTTGAGAATAGAAAATATTTAATGTTTTTTCTAAAAAAAAAAAAACAGCTGTTGAATCAATAAAGATACTAGTTCACACTTTAGTGATCAAAATTTAATCGAACTATGGTTAAAATGGATGCAATTAAATTAATATATTTTAAAATTTTAAATAATTACTGAATTAGCACTTCACAAAAACTAAGACACCAAACAACCACAAAGTTACAACAATGCTAATCGCTACTGATTCCAACCTCTCTAGTAAATATTTTAACCAATTCAGTTTAAAGAAATCATCAGCTGTGATTTAATTGCCCGATCTTAGTTAAAAAAATTAATAAAATAAGAAAATCTTATAATTGCGCTTTGCTCAGTTGATGATATATTTCTTCTTGATAGACTCGACTCTTATATGATTTGGCATTTCAGAACCGTGTGTGCATTGGCCATTGCATCAAAAAGCATAAGACTTTATGGCTCATTCGCAATCTAGCATATGTATGTATATATAAATATCAATTCAGTGCGCTTCATTGATTGTTAAGTTATATACTGTCTCTTTGGTTCCTGAGTTGTTCATATTCATACAACTCTGATAGAGAAACCAATGTAAAAAGAAGAAACGACATTCTTTACTCAAGTAGATAAAAGAGAGATGATATAATCCTGCACTCTTGTTCAGCGGTTGTTGAGGAAGAGGACGAGATAGGAAAGAGAAAGAGAATCCAACCTGCCGGAGAAGATTGGTTTCTTTCTGGAAGAAGACGCCGGATGATGGGCAGAGGCTGGACTGAGTTGGAAGAGACGTCGTTGGAAAGCCGAAGACGGAGGAGTGAAGAGCCGGCGGCCGAATTTGGAGCAAGGCTTCTGCAGCTCAGTCTTTAATTCGTCTATAGTACGGAGTACTTATATTCTATAGAAAAGCTAGTTGATGAGCAAGGTAAATAAATTTTGAAAAAAAAAAACATGAGCAAGGTAATTAAGTTAGTTTTTTTACTGAGAAAAAATAATAAATTACTGTACTTTTTTTAAATGAAAATAAATAAATTACTTAATAAGTATATATTGGGTATCATGTATATTAACTTATAATTTAGGTCAATTAATTTTTTTTTAAAAAAATATAAATGTTTAATATAATTTATTTAACTTTCTTTAATTTTTTAAAAGTCAACCAACAAGAATAAAAGGATTATTTTTAAAAAAGAAATAAAAGACAGAAGAAGGATGAGAATAAGTCAAAAATATATGTTTAGATAATTAAAAAGCTAATCAGTCACAAAATATTTTAAGATATTGAACCATCTAAAATATTTTTACAAGTGAATATAAAAGTTTTTTTTCTAAATAAAGTATATAAGAGTATTTCATGCATATAGACTAGAGATCTTGTTGTTGTTGTTGTTGTTGTTGGAAAGATTAACGAAGGATTCTATGTATCAAAAGAAGTTAATACATTTCAAAATATTATGTATGATATAGCCTATAAATAATGGCTTCCAGCCCCAATTATGAGATTATTTTAATTATATCTTCACACATATAACTGCGGCAACTGATTAGAGCGATTCTAAACTGTAATAAGTTTTTTTTATAGGTTAACGTGCAATTTATTTTATAAAAAAAGTTTTTCCTTATGAGCGTATGAATGAGACAGAAATACTAACAAACAATTTAAAATAGGTTCTCCTCTGATGCCTTCTTTTGCTCCAGAACTGCCACTATTCACTGTTTCTCCTAATGCTTCAGAAGTTGTGGTGTGTGGCGATTGTGAGGAGATCAAACTTGTTAAATACTCATATGGTCTTAATTTATAAGACCTTACTAGCATATTTCACAACTTTAAATATGCTTTAAAATTCAATATCTTTTTAATTCTACTCTCATTTAATATACATTATACAATATAATAACAAAATCAATATAAAAATAAATTAAAGATAAAATTACACAATCATATGAAAATAATTCTCCGTTTGAACTGTAAATAAGATGGAATTTTTTTTTCTCCCTTCTCCTATAAATAAGATGAGAGCAATATTGCAAATCAAGAAGAGGTCATATAACTTATTAAAAGGCGACTAATATGAGAAACACGTGTCTCACCTAGGGAGATAAACTCATGGTTGCATATATGTGTGCACATATATAAGCATGGTCCAAGATCAATGATGCAATAAGTGAAGCAAATAAAATTAGTGAACTGTGAACACCTTTCCTTGAAACGTTTCAAATCTCCAAAAGGAAAAAAAAAAATCACCACTTGTTCATTTGCCACATCCTACAAGGAAATTTGGTGCTACCACGCTTCATCTCTTACTATTGCCAATAAAAAACTGAAACATTTATGATATAAAGAAGAGACGACAACAACAGCAACAACAACAATAATTAATTATAGCAATATAAATGGTGCATTTATATCTTTGAAGGTGCTATTCCTTGTCTCCGTTTATACGTCAAATAAATTTTAACACATAGATTATGTGTTATTTACGTTAACAATATCCATTGTTGTGGTCATTATCAGTTTTTATTTTCATGTTCTGGCTATATTGGTTATTATTGGTTCCATTTTCACGTATTGGTTAGCTAGTTGAGTTTGCATAGTTTTAAAAATGTGATGTGGCTATATTGGATTAAGCTCTTTTTGTCTTGAATAAGACTCATTTTCTCCCCCAAATTTAACACCACTATACCTTAAAAGACTTTGAATGTGCTACTACTACCTCCGTTTACATTTCAAATAATTTTTGGCTATGTTGATCATTAAAGTATATCATATAAACTATTAGTGGAAAAATTCTCAATACCTTAAAAATACTATAATTACTTTTTTCTTCCTTTCTCCTATAAATAGAATGAGAACAATATTGAAGATCAAGAAGAGACAATATGACTTGTTAAAAGGAGATCAATTAAAGAAACAAGCGTCTCACCAGAGAGAGAAGCTCATGGCTACATTATATATACACATATAGCAGTTCCAAGATTAGTGTGCTCACGCACTAGCATTCTATCAAGCATGGTCCAACATCAATGATGCAATGAGTGAAGCCAGTAAATTGTGAACACTTTCCCTTGAAACGTTTCAAATCTCCATAAAAACAATAATCACTGTTCATTTGCTACATCCTATAAAGAAACATCGTGCTACTTCACTTCATCTTTTGCTATTGCCAGTCAAAATCTGAAACATTTATGATATAAAGAATAGCTTACAACCTCAAACTACATAATAATAATGTACAGAGCAATATATATATATATGCAATGCTTTGGAGGAGACGATCAAAAGTTCAAATTTGCCACCACTTTCGCCTTTCCATTGTCTTCACAAGCTCATTTGCCAATGATGCAAAGTTCTCAGCTCCATCTTGCAGTTCTGCAGTTCTTTGGCTGATTCTCTGAATTCATTACATCACCAAAAGCTTAGTTCATAATTCCTTTATTTCTTGAAACAAATATTATACAACTTTAAGATCATGAAATCTAAAGGGTGACTAAAATGCACGCAAACCTTGCTTACAAATAATAATCATATTCCATTCATTCTTGTTGTATATGTTCACTTTAAAAAGGAAAGTGCATTCAAATATAACTCGTTTGAAAAATGATGCTTATGGAAGCTTGGTAGTATGTGAAAGATCAAGTTCCACATTGAGTAGAATAAGATGCTCAATGAGGTATTTAAGTGAGTTAGTTTTCTCACTTCAACAACTAGCTTATGGGTTAGGATTTCTCTTCCTACTTACTACCCCTGATCCTAAATATAAGACTTAATTGACTTTTGTAGAGAATCTTAAGAAAGGTAATTACATTACTTTAAAACATTTAAACTTGTTGTTTTTCTTCAAATTGTTTTGTCTAATTTATAAACTGATATATAATATAATAATACGCCACATATGATATGATTAAGTAAGTTATTTATTTTCCTTAATCTCTCTAAAAACCAAGTCAACTAGATTTTATATTTAAAATCGGAGGGAGTAGTACCCATCAAATGCTAAGGTGAGGTGAAGTAATCAAGTCAATTCAATGAGATGTTTAGGTAAAAGAAACGTGTGCTCATCAACAAGCCACAAAGCTCAAAAACGCAGATTAATTTGTATACCTCCAATTTTTCCTGCCTCTCCATAAGCTTGTTTCTTGCTTGGGAAGCAGCAGAAGCAGCATCCTGAAATTTTAAACAAATGAAACATATATTTTCTTCTAGCAAGAAATGAAATATATCAAAATTAAGTTTGCTCAAAATGATATATCATGAGTTTGAGTCTGCAAAAAAGGTCTTTGGGAGAGTTACACCGACAATGTTTGAATTTGACAAATTCAAATAACCTAGTGGCAAAAAAAAAAAATTATGACGAAAAAGCAGAGAGATAAGATAGCTCGTCATTGTTATTCATTACCCCAGTTTTTCTATAAGTAGCTCTAATTTCTTCTGGTGTTCTCATTCTTGGCTTTATATCGTCATTACTCCCTCCTTGTAATAACTTGTCCCTATCTGTTAATTTACCTGCAGGCAACAAAGACAAACCAGTCAATGATCTTAATATAATTCATAAAAGTAAGTCACAGAATTGATATACCTTTCTGTGAACTTCTAACATCAATTGATGACATAGAGCTCTCAGTCACTACGGGTTCATCTATCTCAATGTCATCTGCCAAAAGTCAAAACAGAACATCATGTGAAATTTCTTTCTTTTTGGCATGATTAAGGTGTTCAAGTCTGGTTTCTAATATAAGAGCTAAACAAGAGGTTTACTTTGCTTCGAAATAAAAGACTTCAATCCACTTTGTCTCACAAAATTATAATTTTTTTACTAAAATGTTGCTATTGATTGTACATACTAAATGAATTTCTATCATAGGTTAGTTCTAATGCACATGATTAAAGAATGTATTTTAAAGAAACAAACACACATTTCTTATAAATAACTAACACAACTAATTCTCTTGATATGCGCAAATTAGTAATCTAATTCTTATCTTAAGGACTGAAAGGAGTTTTTTTCAAAAAAAAAAAAAAACACGAATGAAAATAATGCAGAGGCAATTTAGCATTAAACCTATATTTAGCTCCACTTCATTATCTGGGACAGAAGTCGGTGAATCTGAAGTCCGCTTTGGAAATAAGCTCTCCAAATGTGCAAAATTGTGGGTTGGAAGTGCAGTAGAATCTGCTTGGGTGCTTTTACCTCCTTTAAATCCTTTGACAATACCTCCCAAAATCCCTGGTGCGATGCCCTGTGTTAACATAAATAAGCTTCTTCAATATTGTAAAGACAGCATCTCAGGAATTTTACAAAGGGAAAAATAAAAAAATGTACCTTAGGAATTGTGATAATGGCAAATATTTCCAGAAAAAAGGGGAAGGAAGAACAACTCAAACCTGTTTTTTCTTCTGATTTGAAGAGAATTTGAATGCAGCATCTGCAGCAGCTGCAAGAACTTTATCATGGAGACAAGGAAGATTCTCTACACTCCTGTAAAACAATAGTATTGCTCATTCTACTTTTAATCAGAAGTATACACTTTTGCCTCTTCATCACAGAATTTCCAAAATACCTGTATTCATTTTCACCATCTAATAATGAGACAAAGGTCAACTCAGAACCGTTTGCCTGTTAAGTTGTCAACATGAGATGCCCAAGTAAATATCTGAAATGAACTATCTTATCTAAAATAGGTAAAGGTGTGAAAATGCAAATTAATGCTTCAGTCCTTTTCTCCCAATCAAAATGACCTCTCTGTTAAGTAAAGCTACAGTGACACACTAAATTTGCCATTCATGGGAGCCCACACGGCCATTAATTGGTTATATAAACTTGTCCAGGGGTCCTATATCCCAACTGACATCTTTTCGTCTACTTTCACAAATAGATGCCGTTTTTTAAAAGTAGCCAAAACAATGTTGTTTTGGCATTGTAATACATCTCGGCAAGTTCAAATCACCCATTACTGACCACATGAGATCTTGTTTTACGCTACATTATCAACTTTGATAGGTGATCCTCACTTGTAGGGACCTTTTCAGTAGGGGTAAAAAAACTTCAAAGCTACAAAAGGAGAGGCTTTACTTCTGGAGAAATTCACTGCAAAGGGATAATCTTTTAAGGATCACTGAATCATTAATTTACGCTGAAAAAAAGGGAATCCTAGACAATCTGCGAGTTCTAAAAACATGACAATACCAGTGCAATATTGCCATTATCATCAGAACACATGGTTTTCTCCATGTTCACTTTATAATTCCATCTTAAAATGGACAATAATGAGCTTTCCTGGACCAATTCCAAGTTTGGAAACGACCTGTCCAAAAGACAAGCATAAGCCCGATCAATTTAAGAATCCTCCAAAAATCTGTCCTATAGAAAAATAAATAAATAAATAAATATGGTGATTCGACCTGATTTCAAATGTTCCTGTCTGAAGCAACAATAACAGCCCACAAATTTTGTCATCTTTTTTTAAAGTTGTAGTCCAACAACAAGGCTTAGAAAGTTTCACTTTATGAGTTGGTTTCTTATTCCCCTGTAAGAATATATCAGAAATAATTAAATATCAAAGTAGCTTTCTTAAAGAATTGTGGCCAAATTATAGACATGTTTGGATGATGGGCAAAGGACCTGTATCAACGATTTTGCAGAGTATAAACGCAATGAATTCTCACAGCAGACCAGAACCAATGGATCCATCAAAAAATCTGAGCCTCTGGTTTCTTTTGAGGAAAGTTCAACCTCAGCTGGATTCACTCTGGTACTGTCTTGAACAGGCTCATTGGTATTAGCAGCATCCTTCAAGGACTCCTCCAGCTGCTGCTTGTCATTTGGCACTTCAGGGCTATCTTCTGGAGCACAGAAATCTTTTAGACTTTCCATTGCTACAATGCTAACGGCAATATAAGCAAAAGTATAAAACAGTGTTGTTGATGAAACTTGTACTTGCCTATAACATACATTGAAATTGCTGTTGATTCCTTTAAGTGTAATGGCTGATTACAGATCATTTTACCAGTATGACTGTCAATTACATTAACCTTTCCATCCTGGGATATGACATATATTATTTCTTCTGGAGCATTGCAACTAGTTGTATTTGGTTGCTTTGGACTATTCATGGAAGTGTGAATAACAGATTGATCTTTCCAAGCTATTGAAATAATTGGAGAGCTAGAGGAAGGAACGCCATCAACTAAGAACAAAACTGCCAACGAAGTCATGTCACAGACAGCAACCTGGCAAGGCAAATGATCCAGGATTTACAGAGAAATCAGACAGTTCTAACTACTATAAACTATGCACCAAAAAAGGAAACGTGAATCAAAAAGTTGTTGGATGATACCCACATGACCCCCAAAATATCCAACAGCAAGCTTGGTTCCGGAGTTTGCAAATGATAATGCCTGTACTGGAGAACTGAGGAGACTAAAAGCAGCCCTAACTTGAGGCCCTTTCCATTTGGGTAAACCGTGGACTGTGTATAAAATTCAAAAATATAAATCTAGAAGCTAAAGGCCATCAAAAAGTAATGTTCTGTAAAATCTAAATAACCACAACTCACTAGCAACAATTTAATTAGAATCCTATAGGACTTTCAAACAAATAAATTTTAAGAAAAGCAAGGCAAAGCAACTGTGTCTGTAGAAGTGCAAGGAACTCAGTCTGCATATTTTCTCAAGCTAACAGAGCACCTAACGTTAATCTAGCTATTTTATAATGTTATTAATCCTTTTTTGCTCCACCCCTACCAATCAACATACATTCCGGAATGAAAAAACCCAATTTCAAGTCAAGCAAAGGCCAATGTCTATGGCCTAGCTAATTTACACTTTTATGAAAACTCTGAGGAAGAGAACACAGCTTGATGATGACAGAAATCTACAGATCACCTTCACATTTTGTTTCTGTGACAAAATGGAACTTTGTCCCATCAGGAAGGCCATTGAGGTAGTAAACTCGAACCTACACAAATTATCAAAGCAAAGGAATTAAGTATAGAACAATATCACATAACTCCAAACAGAGTATTCAGGAAAGGAAAATTTCTGACAAGACCACATTCATTGCCAACAGCCAATTGTAAGGAAAGAGAGCAGAAGTCCAATTTTGTCACTGGTGCACTTGAGCCAGCCACTTTTATACCCTGCACCTACAGAAAGGAGACTTGTGAGTACAATCCGAGTTAGACCCTATTTTATTTGAGTAGCAACAGAAGGATAATATTGGTAACTTCTCTTTTTCCAAGGTAAATATTGTGCAGCTCTAACCTCTCCCTCTATGTAACATATATATGATAAGATTGGATGTGTGGCATCACATATCCAGACGGAACCATCAGAATAGCCTGCTAAATAAACTCTCTCAACTCCAGTATTTTTAGCAGTAGACAACTGGCTGGGAACACCCCCAGTGATGGGCCATTTAGAACGATTAGTTGAATCAGGTGTTGAGCCGGTTTTCATAATTGCAGCTACCTAAGATAAAACATAATAGTAGAATGAAAATGAAAGGACAGAAAATTACGGAGGTCAGCTACGAGGCTTGACAATAATAAATTACTAGCACATAGAACCAAAATACCTCTGACAGAAGTTTTGAAGAATTCAACCCAGTGGGCAACGTTATTAGCTTTGCAACAGTCATAGAAGGATCAACTGTAGGTATCACAACTGGAAATTCCAGAGCAGATACAGAGGGAACCATCTTCTGCTGAGATATTAAAGCAGAGAGACTATCATTATCATAAAAATGCAGTTGCCCAGGGTTTGTCAGAACAAAAAGATCATCTCTATTGTTAAGCCCCGTTCCTCCAGGATTTGGCAGTAAAGTCATGTCTGCAAAAGAGCCATTTAGTGTAAGATCTGCACGGCCAACACATTTTACAGTCTCCATCCCAGACGACCATTCAAGAGTTAAAGCCTGCAGTGAAGAGATGCTTCAGAGTTTAGGCACTGCTACAAACAATGTGACAAGAAATTTCCATAGGAGCATCTCCCATTCAATGGCCATGGCAGGGACTAACAATCCCCACAACAGATTTAGCACACCAACGAACAATCTCAAAATCACTTGATAATCTCATCCATAATCAATTATAAAAAGTCAGGTTCCTAGGATAATATGCGTCTATTGTAGACTCAAACAACCTTAATTCAACTAAGACATGTAGCCTGAACTTGAGTCAAGAAATCCAATTTGAAGTTAATCTGAAAAGGGTGCTTAACAGTCCTACTAATAATACGGTATCCAAAGTAGGAAGTAAAATATCAATCCAGAAGCAAGCAGTGCAAGCATTGTAAGTTATTTCTATAACCAATAGAAGCAAGGCAAGTTAATCTGAAACAGGGTGCTAAACAGTCTGAAACAAACAACTCACAGTCAAAACTTCTTCAGATCCAATTTCATCACCACCATAGACAAAAAGCCGTCCAGCACAATCACCACGGGATTTATGGCTGTTAGACCAATTTAAGACAATGATTGGGAGTCGTCTTTCCGCGGATGATAGTTGTAACTTGACAACATTTTTTGATGATAGAGACTGTTGGCCCTTGGGAGACGCTGCATATGACAAGTTCCAGAAAAGGATATCTCCATCTATGTATCCCACTGCAAGAATGGACCCACTGGAAGATGCCCAGCAGAGAGCACTTATCTCTTTATCTCCCATATGTTCTTCTGCAGCATCGGATGGAAGTTTGGGGTCCATATCAGTGGAAGAATTGCTACCTTCATCCTTCAGTTGGAGATCCTTGCCACCACCAAGAAACAGGATTCGAGATTCTGAAATATCCCAAAGAATAAGCAGCCCATCCTGAAATGCAATTAACAATCTGCAAAAAAACAAAAATAAAATAAAAAACAAAATACAGAACTGAAGGTTCATTGAATTGAACAAGATGAATACGTTTCATGCCCCTGAACTTAGCAAATCAGATAAATGCATCTATGTTATAAAAATAGAGGATGTGAAAAAATGACAAAGATGAAGTTTCAGCAGAGTCAGCACTAGAGCCAAAGTCATATCATTAACTTAAAATACACAACTCTAACATATTTATAATTGATTATTCACAAGCCAAATAAACAGTGTGGCTTACACTGGATTCCATACCTCTCTTTATTTTGACGTTGTTTCTATCTCTTGCCTATACTTTTTAACTATTTGAATGAATTTTGAATTTCTCACCCAAAGGTTTCTTCAAATAAATATATTTTTCCGTCAAAAATTTTCTATCAAGTTATTATTTATCCTGTGCATTATACAGGGAAAAACTAATTTATAACATCTCAAGTCACCATTTGATATTTTATATTGGAAAAAGGAAAAATAAGTTCTTAGAATAGTATTTCAAGTACTATCCCTTGATGTTACGTAGTCTCCATACAACAACCATATAATCTTCAAGTCCTGATTCTTGAAAAAAAGCAAATACAAAAGATTTTTTCCTAGCGTCTGGCATAATTCCATAAACACAACCACTAAATTGATATATTTTCATCCTCTCTTTACCAGGAGCCCAAAGATTTGGCTACCCATATGACAGAAAATACATGATTCTAATCAAATAATATAATGCTGTTTTTTTTGGTAAATAATATAATGATGTTTTACAATAAGACAATATGGGCATGATAATAATATGCATGCTTTTTTTGGAAGAAGGCTCTCCAATTTCATCTAAATGCTCTTCTAGTTATTTTGAAAACCTAATAAAGAATTTAAAATGTGTATACAATATCTTAAACTAGCGAGTCACAGCCATAAACCAAAGCTAGTGGTCACAATCAATTATCTAATTTTTCAAAATAAAATTTTTTATAGCATTGATTGGATAAAAGAAAATGAATTGCCATTTAGCCAACAAGACAAAGATTTCAACTTGTAAGCTTTCACAAGCAGAAAAGTTACACATAGTAGCTAGCAAAAGTTACTTGTATCTTGCCTGTTCCCATTAGACGAAGGTTGGGAAAGAATTCCAACAATAGGCTGGTCAGTGGGATATGATAACCCAGTAGATTCTGACAAAAGGAAAACGGTGGCAATGAAAAACTTCCAAGGGGAGGAAAAATAATTTTATTCACATGGTGAATAACAGAGATAGAGATACTCCAAAATAAGACATTGGGAAACAACATTACTATGGTGATAGCTACATGGAATATCATAAGTCAGAAAGCACAATTTTTCCTGAGCACAACATTACAGAATGTAGTTTTGCAATCAGAACTGGTTACGCAACATTACCCCTTAGAGATTTAGCAGACACCTCATATGGCGACCTTGAGATTTCTTCTTCCTCAGCTTCAAACTTTATCACAGAGATCAAACCATGCTCATCACCAACATAACTGGACATTGTAATGCAGCACTGATGACATAAATCAAGGGCCATGTAAAGAGGGAAATTATGCTATGTTTATTTAATTACATCAACAGCATACATAAAATGTGAGCCACTGATAACAGAGAAAGCAGTAATATTGGACTCCCATTGTAAAGAACAAACAAGGCTCCTGCTCTCGAGACTCCAAACCTGCCACAATTGAAGAAAGCTAATTAGATATGCTTCATAAGTGATTTTGCCAAATCATTGTTCAGAAAATAATGGTGAGCGCATACTTAGCAAAATAAAAGAAAGATAAATCTATTAAGAGACAAGAGAACAAGCATCTCAATCTAAGAGATCTTAATAGATAAACTTTAGGAAAATCACTGCCAGCCAATTTATAGAATCATAAATACAATGAAATAGTTAAAGTCTGGAAAAAAAATCCAAAATATCTGAAACTGAATGCAACAGTTGGAAAATAACAAATATTATATGACCGTTGGGAATCATCTAACAGCCTTGAGGTTCCTTATTTTTCTCAACAGGCTCTGAATTTGACTCAGCAACAACTCAAATTAAAATTATTTTCTGATGTAGCCTCTTTCTAGAATAAGTCAGCAGTGGTCTCTTAACAAAATAAATTACCACTGTTTAGGAGTCATGTAGCTTGCACTGGTCAAGGACAAGATGTTATCTTTGCACAGAATTTATCAAACACAGAACTATAGTGTCAATTATGAAGAAGGAAATCAAAGCCAATCACCTCACCATCACATCAATTATCAGGCACAAACAAATGTGCAAAATTCTTTCGTAACACTCATGCACACTTATTATTTCAGAGCTCATCATTAACGAAGCAATCATCCACTCAACTCAGATATATCAAAGATACATCTGTGTAGTTGGCTCCAAAAAAAAAGCACAATAATATGTCGTGGTGTTACAATTTCCAATGTCTTTTGTTGAGGAATAAAGCCTTTTTAACAAAGTTGTACTAACATTAGGAGAAACTGAATTTGGGGCAAAGTGACTTGACCTGGATATCATTATCATTGGATACGCTGACTAAAAAGCCCAAGTTTTGTAGAAACTGCAGGTGCCAAATAAAATTGAAGCATCAATCAGCTGGTAATCGAGGAGAAGTCATCAAATATCAGATAGATAACAGTGAAAGAATACATCATTATCCATTGATTCAAAATTTCACTTCATAGTAGCCGCACATTTTCTTTTGCGGGTAGGTTATAATACCCACAATTTATTCTATAACACATTGCCCTTTTCCAACTTTTTTACTAAATTAAACAGGTAATAGAAGATCTCTTTTTTAAGGTAAACACAATCTATAGATGGACCTTAATTTCAAGGTAGAGAAGAACCACAAGAATGATACCCAACAATTCCTGCAGGATTATTGAACTTCTCTAATTTGCAGAACACTGAGGAAACCAAATGCAGACCTTGGGAGATGAGAGTAAATGAAGGGTGCAGTTTGTCACGTCTTCTTAAAAACAAACAATTGGAGGGAGGCCCTTTCAAATTTTGTTGGAAGGAAAAAACAATGAAAAGAGATGACAGCATACTTGGTCTTGGAAGTTCAAAAAAACATATTAAATTCCACTGATGTATGATAGTATTATTGTTATAGTACATTAAATCCAAACTTTTCCAAAAGACAACCATATAAGCAATCATGAGCGAGTAAAATCTACTCCCTTGCCATCATATGCAGCAAAGGGCTAGAAGGTACCATCAAAAACATTAACATAACAGATCTTATCAAATTTTGGCAGGTCATGTAAAACTAAAAATTCAACCACATGAATTCAACTGTGGATACTTCCAGGCACCTACCTCCAAGTGTTTATAAGGCAGTTGCTTAGGAGATAAAAGAAGTCCTTCAATATTGTCACCCCCAATCACCTTAAGTCTTCCATCCCTGTCATTAAGTAAAGCAAAATAAATGCCCAATGTTGCACCAAGACCTCAAATTGTTACTATGCAATAGGATAAATGAGCACAATAATTATTATATATGTCTTACATTATAGAAAATTGGCAAATACCTTCACTCATTTAGGGGGCATTTGGATTGACTTTTGCAAAATAGCTTTTGGAGCAAACTATAATTTCCAGAATAAATTTTTCAGAATAACTTTTGTGAAAATCTAGGTTTGGATAAAATATTAGGAGTGTTTGGGTAAGAATAGTTTTTACGGATTTCGAGGTAAGTATGTGAGAGGAGTTTTGTTTCGGTTTGCGCAAACTATAATTTCATAATTGAAAAGTAAGAAAAAAATCTCTTTTTGGAAACCATGGTTTCAAACCATGATTTTTGTCAAACCATGGTTTAAAAATGATATGAGGTGTTTGACAATTTTGACTAAAATCTTAGTTTGTGGCCAAACCAGGGTTTCAAACCTTAAACCCAAACAGGTCCTAGTCATGCTCCAATATTATATTCGATCGGTTTTTTTATCAATACACTATCAAGAAATAGATGTTGCCTTAAAATCACCAAATGGCCGTTTCTTTTTCCTTTTGGGCCAGAAATCAAATGTCATGACTATCTCTTGACTAAAACCATCTGAATGATATATACTTGTACATCGGGCATCAACCAGGGCAAAAGGCCTAGACCCCCAGCTCTAACCCTATAAACACAGCAACAGGAAGCCTTATCCCACCGAGTAAGGTTGACTACATAGATGTACAATGCGTAATCGATCAACAACCCCCACAAATATTAAAAACTACGGGAAAAAAAAAAAAGCATATTCAGAAATCTTGGGACACCCAACACTCACGAAGGGCATTTCACCACTTGCAAACACAAAACCCCAGATTAGCCATCATTTGATAACTTTCTAACACAAATATCTATAAATAACTTCATTTTCCATGTATTGCCTAAAAAGAGAAATTCTTCCAATTTCAAGAAGTCAGAAAATTTATCTGGCATCTCAACAGGTTCACAAAAAAATTACCACTTACAGTGTCCCGATACCCAGAAGTCGCTGAACAGGGTCAAAAGCCAGAACCGAAGCCGTGGACGGAATTCCGTAATGAATAACAATTGCGGGATCCAAGTCAGTTGACTTCAAACTCCCATTTTGCAAGTTATGCTGAATAACCAGAAATCATAATGTGCCCATAGTCAATCACAATATTCAGCATAAAACAATCAAAATTGTAAAAGTAAGCCCAGCATGGCATATATCCAATCAAAGGATGACCAAAAATATGGTCCACATCAAACTCCCGCCCTAGCTGATTTTAGAAGAGGTAAAGTTGGAGTTTTCGAATAGGTAAAAAGAGAAATAAAAATGGTCGGAAGAGATTAGAGACTATACATGAGAATGGTGCACGGCCTTCTGCAAGAGACGCTTAGCAAACATGACGATGGCCGAGCTTCAGAGGTTTGAAATTTTCTTGATTGTTTCAGAGTTTACAAAGAGGAAGTGATCATTCCAATGCTTGTTTTCTTCATCAGAATGTGATTTTTTCCCTTTTTCTTTTTGGAAGAAAACAGAGAGAGTCAATGGAATGGCTATTTGAGAGTTGAGAATCGTCAATTTTAAATTTTGTGTCTACGGCTGGCTACGATTGTTTTGCTTTTAGTTCAGTTCGGATTCGTTGGCAACCTCGCTTGGTGTTGCTGGTATCTAACAACATAACTTTAATGATACAGTATAAAATGGATACGGCAAGATTGTCCCTTTTAAAAAAAACTCTTTAATATAATTATTTAATGTCTATTCCTTCTCGCTCTAATGTAAAGAATCTCAAATAATCAAATATAATAATATTTAAATAAAAAGAAGAATTATATTTTAAATCTAACTTGTAAAAAAGAAGAATTAGATTATAGATGAACTTCTGAGAAAATTTTCACTTTAACAAAAATAAACTAGATGATATGTAAGCTGTCAGTTCAACATATTTAGTCAACTAACGGGTAAAATTAATGAATTTAAAACTTTTAGGACAAATTTTCACCCTAGCAAAATATAATGGATGATTTGTGGATTGTCAGCTCAACATATTTGGTCAACTGACGATCAACTAACGACAAGAGTAAAATTGTCCCATTTTACAAATTTTCGAAGTAAAATTACCCAAAATCATAC
>JBAGKO010000003.1:18372032-18382127 GCA_037177275.1 Acacia concinna | reverse complement strand
GACATTTTTAGCTCAATATTTATGACAAAATCCCAAAATAAAGTATGACAATATATAATAAAATTGGGATTTGTCAAGCACTCTAAAATATTTTTATTAAAGTGCCTTAAAGTATTCTATGGTGCACTCGTAAGTATTTTTTAAAACACTTTTCTTTAGTGTATCCAACACCTTAAAATATTTTTTCAAGTCTATCTAACATTCTATATTATATAAATTGTTAAATATAAAATTGCACAAAAATCCCGCAACTCCCATAAATTTATTCATAGATGAAAACAATGACACTCACCTGTGATAGATTTTTATATGATTGGTTTAATATATAAATTTGTCATAGTTAGACAAAATCTACCTAATAAACATTACAGAAATTAATTTAAGCATTTGTGAGCAACACATGAATCATATTCACAAGCTCTAGGGATGATCCAGAGCTGAGTTAATAATACATTTGGTTTGTGATTTCCTTAAACAAACATATATATGCATATGGGTTTATATATATCAAAGGAGACCACACAAACGAGGCCTTGAACAGAACTGTCTTCCATTGGCTTTGATAATGGCCATAACTCCTGCTGTAACTCCAGCACACAGTATAGAAGACCAATAATGCTGCATATTTCGGCCAGCTACAGAAAAATAAACAAGAAATATTAATATTTTTAGTTTATATGGTAACATTATAAAGTATAATAAAATAAACAAAAAGGGTAAAGTGCAATTTCTTCCTCTTGGTTTAGAGTGTATCCCCTAAGCTTTGCATTGTTTGTAGTTTAGTTATCATTCAACTGTTTTTAGGCCATTAAGTCTCAGAGAAGGAATACAATTACTAAAAAGTCTTATAACAAGTGAGTATGTAGCATGCAAAGATAAGTTATTGTGCAGGAAGTGACAACAGATCTATACTACTCACTTATTCTTAAGACTTTTTTGTTATTACATTTCTTCCTCGGAACCCTGTAGTGATTCTCTTTTAAATTATTGGGATCAAGTGTGAGACTTTTTCTCATTATAAGGGGGAAAGTATTAAGATAAATGAAGAGTATATAAGGGGGAAACATTCATAAACTTCAATGCCATATGATTTTAGTCAAGAAATGGTGTTAAGTTTAATTATATATTTCCTAAAGAAGATTCATGGGATTTTCTCATTATTCTAACACCACCGTCTAGAGTCTTAATTGTAGTACCAAAGACAAGTGTCAAGATTGGTAGCTAAATACTAACAGTAGTTGGATCAAGTCAATCATGTAGGGAATATTGTCGCCAATTGAGTCTGATAATACTTGAATCTGCCCTAATAGTATTATATATCAGAAGATTGTATAATAATAATAATAATAAAAAAACTAGGGGGAGGTTGAAAGGTGCTCCTTCTGAGCCACACAGCACAAAGGCAAAGCATAGGTCCAATGGACTCCTATGAGGTGGATCTTTGTTAGAAGGAAAAAAAAAAAGTAGAGCATATTTGTGTGCTTGCGTGCGTGCGTGTGGGGATAGAAGTGTCAAATAAAATAACATTAAGATGAAGGAAGAGTATTTAATCTCCAATAAAAGAAACCATGAAGCTAATTCAAGGTCAAGTGAAACAAAATTTAATGTTGAAACTGTTAGTTCTTTAAGTATTCGTTGAATTATCTCCTCATCAATGGATGAAAATACCACATGTTGGTTCAACAACACCATAATAACCAGAGAAAGGGCTCAATAACAGACTTCAAATAATATGGGACGATTGGATTTTGAACAAAGCAACATGGAATAAATTGTAATTTGTCCAAAATCAAAAGTGAAAGGTTCATATACAACCCTATCCTCAGATGAGGGAAGAAAACATTGAACTACATACCTTGTTGAACCGTGAAGGTTGTTATCGTCAAACCTCCTAGTAATAAAGCTGATGCCACTGGGAGATACTGCATATTTTTTAATTGCCCACAGAACATGTCAATACCAATCACATTCTAGGGAGTGTTATAGTCATCTGTCCACACACATAACCAACTAACCATACACTTAGGTTTAGTTTTAGGAGTTTGCTACTAGGTCTGATTTTAAGACGTGTCAAGTTTTCTTCATGCAAACAGCATGATAGTTGAAAAGACAGAAAGAAAGAGGTCCACTTGCTATAGATCTTGTAAGTTTTGTCCCTTTAAAAAAATCTTATCTCAGATGGTTGAATTTAGGAATGCCATACTTGCTCCCAATACCTGCTTTTAGAAAGAACTATGCTAGTTGCACCAATGCATCAACTTTCTCAATTTCATCAAAATATAACTGGGCCAAGTGAGCATCTCTTACATTGTTCTAATAGCACATTCTTACTATACAAGGTAGCCTCAAGGAAATGACAAGATCTATAATCTATTGCATAAATTACCCAATAGCATGCTATTTCTCATTACTTGTCATTTTCAGGATAAGTGCAGTGGAAAACAGCCAGATAACGTGAATTCTACTGTGCTTTAAGTTCACGAGTACCTTGCCTTAATGGCAGGCTTATTGACCATTGGACTTTGCTCATGATAAGTTGATGGACATGCTAACGAGGCAAGGTATCACTTACAGACATAGACTCAAAGCCATTCAGCTGGAAGGGAGAAGGATTGTTTCTACTGACACTATAGCGTCCACTTATCAGATCCAGAGCATCCTGCAAAAGACCAGAAACTTAGTGGGGTTGAGTGGTTCTTCAATTAACAAAGAAAAATGATTGAAGACATCGATAAACTTGCCTGCCGAATCCCATCATGAAAATTATTTTGGTAATATCGTGAAAGTGCACTCATACCATCTTTGATCATTCCACCCATTGTTTGCTTTCCGTACCTGACCAAGTCCCCTTTGAGGGCATGGGTCCCAGCATACTCGAGACTAATCTCATCACCTTGCTCAGCCCACACTACAGAGAATTTTTGTTTGGTTTAAATAAGAAGGGTACCAATTCACGCAGGAAAAACAAATGGACGTAATAGTCCAGAATTTTCATACTTGATCTGAATTTTACATATTCTTCTCCAAACATAGAAATGCAATCAGAAGGCGTAAAAATTCCGATCCTTTGCAACTGTTGATTTAGTGACTTCTGGCCCAGATAACACTGCAAAATAGAGTTAAGATAGATGAAAAGAGCAATTGTCTATCAAATGCTATGGATTCCTCATTCTAAATGTCTCCCAGACAGGAGGAAGAGAAATTTTTATTAGACTCAGATCCAAATATATGTTATGGCTGTCTTTCCATCAAAATAGCTTAAACTACTAGATAGGACCGCCTTTTAACTTCTTTGAGTCTCAGAGGCCACAGGTTTATGTGTCCCATATTGAATGACTCTCGATACCATATTAAAAGTTTAGATACAAGTATATATTAGGGTTGTCTTTCTATCAAAACAGCTAAAACTATTTGATTATGTTAGGGTTGTCTTTCCATCAAAACAGCTTAAACTATTTGATAGGATTCCCTTTTTACATCATATAACTTTAATCTTTTCTCTAATTAATCAACATGGGACTTCTTTATATTCTAGTAATTCTTGGGTAAATTACTGGGAAGTGGGTTCAATGGCTAGGACTCATTTAGCACATACGAGGCACATACTGAATTCTTGGAATTTAATTTTAAACACAACATAATACCTAAGGAACTTTCTCATAGGACAAATAATAAGAACATAATTAGATTTAAGCAATAAACTAATCATTTATCTGCAAACCTGGGTAACATTTGTTCGGTCAAGGCAATCGACACAGTTAGCTCTGACAATTCCTCTCTGTTCCTCTAGCACATTCCCTTTTCCATCTATTAAGAAATATCTGCTCAGCTCAAACAGAAATTTTTAGAAGTCTGAATTATCTCAAGATTTGGGCAATTGGTAATACTTGATAAGTTTCATATTACCTATGCCTTTCAAAATCCTCTGATATTTGATCATAGAGGACATCTAGATTATCGAAGTTTGAACTGCCACAGTGGTGATGGAAATCAAAAGACACATGTCTGCCATAATCCATTAGCCACAAAAAAAAGTTAAACAAAATAAAATTCAAAATATAAAGATACAGATCACATTAAGCATACAGTAATACAACTTGTTTGCCACTACAGTCATAGAAATTTAAGTGATCAAGAGGGGGGGAAGTCTCAACTGCTACCTCACATCTTGCAGATTTTGCATTTCAGCAGCATATGCTGCACTTAATTGACCTTCATCACCAATCTACATCAGTAACATAAACAAGAATTTGCTCAAAAAAAAATTCCACCCAAATCCAGAGTAACAAGAACTTAAAACGAAATAGGATACAAACCATACTTTATCAGTTAGATCAAGTGCTACAGTATGTCCATATCTCTGAAAAAGATCACGGAAATGGTGCCGTACAACATTTGGCTGGAGCAGGAGAAAAGAAAAAATAAGTAAATTTATTTTCTTATAGGCATTCATAACTTTGTCCTCATGGTTAAAACATTGAAGTACAGGTGTAAATCTGAAACATAAGGGCACCGTTTGTTCATGACTAATTATCCTAAGGCGCGGTTTATAGCTCAGATCAACAATCTGCTCCCAAAGAAGAGGAATTGAACCTCGAACCTGCAAAACAATGATATAAATCACTAATAAAGCGCTGGGGTAAACAACAACAATAACAAAAAAGACTAATCCCAGTTAGGTGGGGTCAGTTACATGGATCGCACGATAAGTGGGAAAAATTGCTATATAAACTTTGAGTCATGTAAGTAAATCCCTCTGGATAACAAATCTAAAGAATGAGTAAGAGATATCCAGATTGAGACTAAGTTAGGAATGTACTCAAGCACAATAACTATTTGAATCCTGTAAAAAAAGACAGTTTTATTTTCATTCCTTTAGGTAACACTAGTTTCAAGCTATCCTTTGACTATCCAACTTCATCAATGTTCTGTCCTCTCCCTCACTCTATCAGAGGCCCTACAGCAAGATTAACAAGTCATTCCATCTAATAGAGATCCAATACCTCATAGATAATAGCACACCAAATGTAAGTAAGTCTATTGCAAGGCCTTAATCAATTAATAAATACAAGTTGATACATCATTGCTGAATAATACCTGTAATAATGACGACATAAATTCTCCAGTCTTAAGCAACTGTTCAGTTTCAATGAAATTGGCAGTGTCACCTTCAAGGTTAGCTCCTCTTCTCCACATTCGTGTTCCTATGTCACCAAATTCCCAAATTGGAACAAATTCTCAGGTTTTGTTTATGTTAATACTAATTATTATAAGGAGTCATCTACAGGAATTGTACCTAGACGCCGATTACACCTCCGTGAAAGTAACATTACTGTAACACGTGAGTCCTTTAACTTCAGCTCTGCTGTTTGGAAGCTTAAACCTCAGTTAAGGGAGACAAATTTGGTATCTCAAAGTGAAAGTTACTACCTCCGATTGTTAATATAAGATCTTGTTCGTAGTGTAAATTGTACTACAAACAAGAGCTTATATTAAGGACTAGATGTAGTATTTCATTGTCCCTATTTTCTTGTATTGACATTATCCATATAGACAGCCAAGGCACATGCATAAGGGGGTGGGGTGGGACATAAAAGAACCTTAAACTTGAGGATATTTCCTTGTATAATGGGAATAACGAATCTGTCAAGCTGCCATCAAGAAGATAAATGTTAAAACAACAAGCCTCTAGATCATACTAAAAGTGTTCAGAAGAAATTCATAAAGACTTGGGAAACAAATCCTTCTCTTCTAGAAAACCAAAGAATTTTAGAGTGGGGAAAAAAAAACAGGAAGTTATAATAAACTGTCTAACCTTATACTCAATAAGGTCCTCCAAAAGATGTTTGTTCCAGACAAATCGAGGGTCAGCCTGGAAAAAACAATGGGAAAGAGAAGCTTACACGAGGCTTTTATTGAATGGGATGATCAAAAGACTCTTAGGAGAGAAACAGATCTAGAAACCAAGGAATTTTTCATCATATCCTTACCAGTTTTAGCAACATGGAGTGTCCGGTACCCCTTTCATTGATACAAAAGCAAAGTACATTGACAACTCCCTCCCATCCTTTATATAAGACGTATTTATGGAGTTATTGGTTCTTAATATAAGATATACATTTTATATTTGTCAATCTTTTCCTAATTTATTTCTATTGATGCTCCCTCAACAATAATCAAGTACAAGGAAGGGCGACATTAAGGAAGATGACTAGAGTATTTTAAAAACACATGTCATTGTAATAAACTAAACTAATTTTCTTAATCTAACCAAATCAAGTAAATATGGTTTATATTAAGGACTAGGAGAGTACCATGGGGATGTAGCTAGATACGATTAAAACTTTGATAGCATCTTCACTAAGCATAGGTTGTCAAGGAATCTGATGGGTACCAAAGGAGGATGGGGAACCCTATCCAAAAGCTAGTTGTTAAGGTCAAAGAACCAACCCGCTTAAATAGCCCATTGAGCATTCGATTCTACATAGTGTGGGACTTGGTATCTCATACTACCAAGTCTTCATCAGAATCACTTGATGACAGCATGTGCTTAAATTAACATAGCAAAGTTCAATTGCATATGATCAAAAAGTCACAGCTAGAATGCTTCACTTTCACTAGAGACGTGAAGTAGATTTCAGCTTCAATAATTCATGCATTCAAAAATTTTGATTCCAGAAGATAAGGTGGCTTTGTGCCAAGTGCCAACTAACCTGCTTCCAAATTGGCTTACTCATCCAACCTTCAACTAACTTGCATCTTCGCTGCAAACTAATGAACATGATAAATCACATATTAGGATTAGGAACATCAATCTAATTACAATAAAATGGTAACACCTAGACTATCTGAAGACAGTGACTCTTACTTTAATGTAATGTCTGAATCATATGAATAATACAATCCTGGCATTGACTCTACTATTTTCAAAAGAGTCCTGAAGTAAGCCTCATCTTTTTTCTGCAGCAAAATAGAGCACAGAAAAGGATTAGACTGCAACTGAGACGTACTGTTTTAATGATGCCTGCATAACTGCGGAAGACATGAAATGAAACCTTACTTCTTGAGCAGTTGAAAACCTCAAAGCCTCATTGCAGGCTAGAAGTCTCATAGACATCAAGCGATATACAGGAAATCCAAGAAAGCTGCCAACTTCTTTTCGAGAAGTTATAACAAGGACATAAGTTCCTATACCAGGAAAGCACATCATTGAGTGCTGATAAGTACAAGGTAGGAATTGTTCCAGAAGAGGAAGCTTTTTTTTTTTGTTCCGGAAAAAGAATAAAGAGAGAAATAAAGAGAGAAAATCTAGTTTATATATCACGTTTTTAGCTAGCGCACTCTATGCTAGCTTGAGTCCTGTTTTGGCGATGAGTTAGGTCAAAGTAGAATGTAGAAAAAGGATGAATCCAAATAACCCAAGAAAAAAGCATGTAAGCATCTACCTACAAGCAATCTTATTGTTCCCACCACACCATAAATCGTTGAAGTCCTGGGGGAACCTTCAAAATTTGCATCATCTGCAGATTTATAATACAAAAGAAACGAAAAGAAAAAAGTTGTGAAGGCAATTATGAAAATAAAATTAAGAATTTAAATGGGTTTCTATCATTCCCAATTATACATACATGAGACTTCAAATACATAGCTATAAAATGCCTAATAAACCTCAAAATGTAATATATATATATATATATAGTAAAGCACGATTATAAGTGATCACATTACGGTTCCCAAATAAAGACCAACCAATTAACACCCATTACTTCGAAGAACTTTTCCCTCAAAGTTCACGACACATTTGGCATTGCCAGAAGAAAAAGGAAAAACACCATCCATGATAAATAGGTAGAGGTATGTAACGAAACCAACTTCAAAAATAAAATCAACTAACTTAGAACATTTCCCACTATTCTTCTTCTTCTTCTTGTTTTTTTTCCTGGAGCATCATTCATTATTAGAAGCAACATAGTTGATTAGCAGAAGAAAAGCATATTACCATCAATCAGATTGATGGTCCCGTCATGGCGGCTGATCCAGAATCCTTGATCAAGAGACTCGGGACCGGGAGACTTGATCACGAATTTGTCCTGGAACTCGAGCAATTCCAACTGGTCATGAGCCCTGAATCTTTCACCCGAACTCGAAGATTCTTCTTCAATCTCCATTCTGTATGGAATCGAAAGTAGAAGGATCTCAGACGATGATTTGACGGGACAACATTGAAATCTCAAACCTTGTTGTATATTTGCTCATCAATGATTACATAGAAGGACAAGGAAATGAGAACGAAGTCACAAGAAGATAATCAACAACCGGTCGTCGACAGGGATCTTTTTTTTAAAAAAATATATATATATAGAAGATAAATGAAGCAAAAAAAACGTTGATATGTCAGAAAATGAATGAAAAGAAAAAAAGACTGAATTTTGAGCAACTCTTGTCGAGAGAGAGAAAATTCAAGGGAAATCCGGAAATGGTAATAATAATGCCATTACGTAATTTTTTTTCCTTCTTTTTTTGATCTGGCATTATGCAACTATTTTAAGTCATTCAGTTCAAAAATGGCCAAATTCTTGATAGACTAAAATTCACATGAGTATGATCAAAGGCATATTGCTGGCCCCTCAAAATATATCTAGATAAATGATCGAATTGAGTTGTAATATAATGTCTTTTTTTATCACTTGATAACATAAAATTTTCTAAATCTAAAAAAAGAAAAAGAAAAAGCGACCCGTAGTCCGGTTGATTGACTTTCCCTAGCAACGTAACCTGCTAATTACGTGCAAGTGCAGATTATTTTGTTAGCACTTTTAACATTTAGTGAATAAAATCTGTTTAGAAGTATAAATACAAATTGAAATAATACAAATAAAACTCTTACTCCCATCGTCCTCATGTCAAAAACAGAAATTTATTTTAATATAAATTAAATTAAATGATATATATTGAACTTTTTAAGGTTTTTTGGCCCGTAAAATCTTATATATTGACCTATTATATTATATTGGGTGATTATTTTTTTTTAATCACACTATATTATTGGTAATAAGCAAATTATTTATTATTTGTTCATAAATAACAAGTCTAGATAGATACAATATAGTGCATGTTTGGTATCATAATACATACCCATAACGTCTGATTTTTTGCCCATAAACATCCAAATTTTGTCAAAATACAATTTTTGGGTGTTTGAGACATCAATGGGGTTATTGAACTTATTTTAAATATTGTATTTATTTTAATAAGTAAGAAGTTCTTGCTTAACTCTGACGGATGTTTTTGTCTTCTTTTTTTTTTTTGAAAATTTTATTTTTTTTGTTTTTATATTATAACTTACTCTTTTTTGATTCTAAAATTCAGCTGACTTTTTAGAGAATCTTAAGAAAGTTAACTATATTATTTTAAAGCATTAAAATTTATTATAATATATTTACATGTAATAAGACTCCCTCCAATACTAATTATAAAATCCCGTTGATTTTTTTAGAGAGATTAAGGAAGTGAAAAAGTGAACTAAATCTTATAATTAGGACAAAAGGTAGTATAAATATCACAATATATTTACATGTAATAAGACTCCCTCAAGTTTTAATTATAATACCTAGTTGGTTTTTTTTAGATTAAGGAAACAAAAAAAGTAAATTAGGTTTTATAATTAGGATCGAAGATGGTAATTATAAAATCCAGATGAATTATATTTGTGATGAAGTTAGAGACCGAATTATACGGTTCATTTGATCATATTAGTAATATAATGTTATTTCATAGGATAAAGGTGCAAAAATACCCATCTACATATTACAAAAGTACATCTGGCACCATTTACATTCCCTGGGTGCAAAAATACCCATGAACATTTAAAAATGGAGTAAAAATACTCATGGCCGTTAATTAATGGTGATGGACATTTTGTGAGTCCCATTTTAATAATTTTTTAATAATATTTTGTGGGCATAGGTGTAAAAATACCCATATACAAATCCCATAGATGCAAAAATACCCATATCTACATAGGAGTGTTCAAATAAGGGATCATGAGAGAGATTTGCTACTCCCGGTCTAAGTCCCAGGTAGAGACCAGGATTA
>JBAGKO010000003.1:18339308-18356980 GCA_037177275.1 Acacia concinna | reverse complement strand
ATGACATCCAATCTTCTTCTAATCGCTTTAGAAGATTACCAAAAGGAGAAGCAAAAGGGTGATATCCAGGCACGACATTGAAAGCGTGTTTTGCAAGCATGTCAGCTGCCATGTTAATCCGTCAAGGAATATGATAAATTCTTACTTCCTAATCATTAGCTAGCAAAGATTTCACATAATTAATAAGCTTTGCATCCGGGTGATTATCAATTGATTCCCTCTATAATAGTGACATCACATCATTAGCATATGTTTCTAGCATAAGCTGCTTAACCCCAGCATCCCAGCTTAGCCGTAGACCAAACAAAACCGCCTAGATCTCTGCGTTTAGACTATTAGCTGGTTTGAAGGCATGAAGCATGAACCCTCTCTAAAACTATCCATTTGAATCATGAAGAACACCCCTACTTGTAGCAACTTGATAATTTGTATAGGCCCCATCAACGATAAGCTTCTGCCATCCTTCATCAGGTGGAGTCCAACTTACTTCAGCAGATTTTATAAACTTGCCATTAAGGTTTACACCAACTAGCTTCTCTTGGGCTTTCTTGATGGAGGTAATGATGACTACTACTTTTGCTTTAATGCTATCATTACTTGTCACAGAATTCTAAAAAATCCTAACATTACATCTTTGCCATAATAGCCAACAAACTGTAGCGAAGTAATCACTCTACCCTTCATTTTTAATTCTCAGTGTGCTACGTAAATTCACACGTAGCCACCTCTCTAGATCAAGCCGAAAGAAATTCCATCATACTTGCGGGTCCACTACTTCTAGCCACAATTTCTTAGTCTCAGGATAGTCCCTAAGGACGTGAAGAAGAGACTCACCTTTATTACTGCACACTGAGCATAATTGGTCATTACTAATGCCTCTGTGACATCTCTCATCATTTGTAAGCAATCTGTTTATGAGATCCAACCACATGAATGTCTTGCAGTTAGGCAATGTATTAAGCTTTCAAATTTGTTGCCAAATTGTATCCTCACAAGCCTGTTCATTAACAATAACTTGATAACCTGATTTAACACTAAACTCACCATGTCGATCATGTTGCCACCTTACATTATTATTCCTGGGATCCACAATTACTCCTTCCTCAACAAACTTCCATGCCTTCTTGATTCCTGTCCAAGTATTCGAGCCAGATCTTTCATATTCAATTCTTGGCAAAAGATCTTTTCCACATTTATATTTACTCCTAATTGCCTTAACCCATAGTTCATCCTTCTTTTTAATCATATTCTAACCGAGTTTAGCCATATAAACCTGGTCCTGACTACTCATCTGCTTGAGCCCAAGGCCACCATTCTTCTTTGATCTACATATAGTATTCCATATAACTAAATGGGTTTTCCTTTTCTCAAGAGTAGAGCCCCATAAAGAACCTCTATTTTGCTTTTCTATATATTCACAAGTACCACTGGGAAGCAAAGCAGTTTGCATAGTATAACATAGAATTGCCAAAGTCATCGTTGCTATAAGAGTTAAATGCCCTACTAAAGATAAGGAGTTTGCTTTCCAGTCTGTAAGACACCCCTTGACCTTATCCACTACTGCTTGGTAACTTTGCTTTGTCACTCTCTTATGGTGAAGGGATACTCCAAGGTATTTGCTCACGTTCTGTGTAACTTAAAAACCCAAAGTATTGCGTAGCTCTGTCCTTATATTATGATGTACATTTTTGAAAAAGAAGAAACGAGTTTTATTTGCATTAAATTTCAACCCAGATGCCTCATAGAACAAATCAAGGCATCTTTTCACTTCTAATGCTTAATACATTGAAGCATCGACAAACAAGATAATGTCATCTGTAAAAAAAAGAGAGATAGGAGGGTCATTCTTATAAAGTTTTATCATTTTCCAATTATCACCTTTAATTCTCTCAGTGATCAAGTGTGCCAACTTCTCCATACATAGAACAAATAGGTATGGTGATAAAGGATCACCTTGCCGTACTCCCTTTGATGGAACAAAATTACCGCTTTCTCCCCATTCCATAGTAGCTGCATATTTGGGGTAGTGACATAAGAAGAGATAATATCGATTAAAGAGGAACTTTAAGTTCCTTTAAGCAACTCACAAGGAACAACCAATTAACTCAATCACAAGCTTTCTCCATATCAATTTTAATTGCCATAAATCCACGCTTGCCATGCATATTTCTCATGGAGTGAATAACTTCTTGAGCAACAATAATATTCTCCGAGCTGTGTTGACCCGGCACAAAACTATACTAATGAGGGCTAACCATATGTGATAACACTGGTTTCAACATGTTCACAAGAATTTTAGTAATAATTTTAAAACTCACATTGCATAAACTGATAGGTCTAAAATCCTGCAGAACTTCTGGCTGGTCTTTTTTAGGAATAATTACAACCAGAGTACCATTAACTCCCTTAATCTCCTGAGGATTCCTCCACAACTGACGGATAAAAGAGTATATTGATTCTTCCACCACCTGCCATTGACTTTGATAAAACAAAGCATTTAAACCCTCGGAGCTTTTAATGCCCCTACTAAAAAGAGCTTGTTTGATCTCATTATTAGTAATATCTCTACCCATATACTCTAAATCATCATCTTCAATACACGAGTATCCAATATTACATAATAAATTTGGTCAAACTTGTTGTTCTTTTATAAATAATTTTGAGAAGAAATCCTCTGTTATACCTTTAATTCATGTACCCATTCATTGTCATCTCCTCGGATCTCTAGAGCATTTCTTTTGTGCTTCGATACTCTAAAGCATTTCCTTCATATTCTAAGATGGTATCAAAATCAATCAAGAAGAATAAGAAGTTCGATAATATAGAGTATTTCTCTTGTGCTTCGATACTCTAAAGCAATTCTCTTTACTTTAATGAGATCCTTCATATTCTAACATGATATCAAAAACAATCAAGAAGAAGAAGTTCGATACTATAGAGTATTTCTCTTGTGCTTCGAGACTCTAAAGTATTTCTTTAAAGAAGGAGAAATAGAATTCTTGTGCTTTGATACTCTAAAGTATTTCTTTGAAGAAGGAGAAATAGAATTCAAATGCAATGATATTACTAATTAAACTTCATCAAACAAGTCAATAATAGAAGTACTATACTAACTATCTTGTAGTAGCTACTAAAATAATAAAAGTATGAAAAACTCCAGTAACAAAAACCAAGTTCTCATACTATCATATTTGTCCTACAGATATGGAAACGAACAAACTAAGGTTTCTTGACCTCCACCTTCTCTCCGTCCTAGAAATATATTTTGGTCCCAAACTTCATATCCTCTTTAAATTTCCCCCAATGATTGTTCATTAATAAAGCAGTGACATCAAATTGACCCTTCTCTCTTTTGAGAAGGGACTTGAGGCATTTTACACCGCTTTTTGGCCGCTTTGGTGGTTGCAAGGGACAGTCAATTCCTCCTTCACTTTGAACCCTTTATATTTTAACATGGGATTAGGGCCAATCAAAAAGAAGAAGAGGGATTTAAGCAAGGGCGAGCATTCAGTTTTTTGGTAAAAATTGAAATAGCCGAAAACTTTAACCATTTTTTTTATTATCTACAAAATAAAACATATATATGAATATATGTGTGCAGGTACTTTTTTTAAAAAAGATCATTTTTATCCTTAAGATTAGATTTAGGGGAGGAAATATATAAAATTAATTAATTAGATTTAAAATATAACTATATTTTATCTAATAATTCAAAATCTACATCTATCTAATTATAACAACTTGCACTTATCAAATATTATATATTAAATATAATTATAATACATATATTTCGGTTTTAACTGAAATTTTTTCTAATAACCAAACCGAAATCGAACACCAAAGTTTTATAATAACAAAACTAAAGTTTTATCAAAAATCAAATTAACCGGATAGAAAAACTGAAATTCAGTTTCGATTTGGTTTTGCTTACTCCTAGATATAAGTTTCCATGGGGTAGAAGTATGTTATGAGATAGTTCATGACTTCGATTACATTCCTTTGTTTGGTTTGTAGCAGTATGTTATAAGACAGTTCTTGACTCTGATTACCTTCCTCTGTTTGGTGTGTGACAACGCTATGCACTTGTTTTCTTTGCATACTTTATTTAGTTACATCTATATCTTTTATTCCTTGGAAAGTGTTTGGTTCCTCTATCCCCAAATTCTTGTAGATTCTTCGACTATCTGGTTTCACTAGATCTTTTGAGGCCATATTGTTCCATCTTGATCTTTAAAGTGTTTGGATGCGTTGAAGATCGACTCTGCTTGATGTCATTTCAACTATTGCTGCTTTTTTTTGGTTGTTTTCAATCCACTATTGTGGTCATGTTTAAGTTTTAGTTGACAAACTCAAGATGATATTTGGGTGTTGAGATGTTATTTGATATATTCTTATTATATCATATGTCAAGTGTTAGGGTTAGGGTTAGTTTATTCTTGTATATATAAATTCCTTTTTATATTCTCTTATTCTTAAGGATCAATAATAATTATAATATTTCTCTTGTGCTTCCATGCTATCCTTCATATTTTACCACTATTATTCTTGACAAAGGACACCTTTCTCCACCTTCAAGTCGTCCTCAAAATGACAAGACATTGGGATTGGCAAGGGTTTTATTCTTTTCATCATCATCATCATCTTCTTCCCCTTTCCATGGTTCAGTTCAATGGTAGTTTGTTAATTTCATGAACTACTTTATCGAAGTAGTGGCATTTGCCCAGCCTACACTCCCACCTAATTCAGTCAAATTTGGGCAAACCATATCTCAATGATGATGCTATGACCAACAGTTTACACATTTATGATAAATTGTATGGTTGTTGGTCAAGCTACATTTTAATATGTTATTTTATGCTTAACGTGAGAATTTTATTATGTTAGTTGAGCCAAAAATGTATTATTTAGAATTAATGTGAAAAGTGTGAAAAAATGGATAAAATTGGCATAATTGTTGTTATTACTCTTTATATTATTTGTTAGGAAGATTTGAGGTTGGCTTACTTGGCTGAAATCCCAGTTCTTTGAAGAAATTGGGTTAAATATAGAACTGACAGTTTGGTACCTGAATTCTCAAAATAACATTCAAGGACCTGCACCAAAGCCATGTGCTTTGTGCATAAGGGTTTAGATCAGATTTTTTTCCTCTAAGAAGAGGCGGCAGTCCACACTTCTGGATAGAGAGAGAGAGAAGAGCACAGCACCACCGTCAATCATCATCTGTCTCCTTCCTACCATCGTCTTCTCCACCTCGCTTCACCGTCATCATCGCTGGCGACCTTTCACCATTCCACCGTCATCTTCTTCACCTTGGACAGCAACTGCAACGCGACAGAGGAGGCGACATTGGAGAGGAACGCCCAGCGTCGTTCACTTTTGGCTCATTTTCACTTCTTCAGATTTGTTATATCAGCACCATAGCCGTCAATTCCTTCCTCCATTTCCGGCGAGCTTCAATTGTGTCCGTGTGGTTGTTAATTTTGTCTATTCATTGCAGCTAAGCGCACAACTTCACTTTGGCATACCATTCTTCTTGTTAGGGGCTTGGAGGGTTGTAGTTTGCCTGTATTTCGTCAACTTGACCGGGCTATCTAGGTAGTGGTTTTGTTTCTTGCTTGGTGAATTCCTTTAAGGGAAAGCAAGTGGTCTGTACCTCGGAGGCTTGATTATGGAGGATAAAACAATCATTGATCACAGACCATCTACTTCTTCCTCGCACCACCCCCCTCGGATAATCTGTCATATGTATGTTCTTCCAACTTTTGATTAAGAATTATGCTAGCAATTCTTGCTCTGATTTTGGTAGTGATTCATTTATTTGTTAATTTTTCGAATATTTTAAAAGTAAAAAGTCATTTTTGTATATAAAAAAAATATCATGCTGTGTTTGCAAGGATAATCAATATTACCCATGCTTTTTGACTGAGTTCCTATGAGATTAAATGAAGTGCCTTGACAAGTGAGATTGAGCGTGTCATGTTATGTACTAAAGGCTCTTTGAAATCTTTCTTCAAAGGTTTCTTCTTTGTATCTGCACTGATTAAATCTCTCCCCTACCTTTTTCTTTTCCTTTCTAATTATGACAGATGCCAGAAGCAGTTTTCCCAGTACACATGCCCTCGATGCAATTCACGATACTGTTCCCTTCAATGCTACAAAGTAAGCTGAGAGTTTAATGCTGATTTTGAGCTGGTTTAACCTTATGCTGATAAATCATATGTCAAAAGATCTTTTTATGGCCATTGTATCATTTAACAATTGGGCTTTTGGCCAATCAAGTGATGTGGCTTGCCAAGAATTGTTATTTTAACCCCAATTTTTGTGCTTGGAAAAAATTATCAAGGTAATTTTTAATATGAATTTATTTGTTATACTTCATCATTGCATTTCTCCTCTTCATTTTTCATTTGCCACATCTTACAATTTTGGTTCCACTCTGAAAATATACGAAGTTCTTTAGGCTATGCTTGGCAGATTCTTGTCAATGAGTCCTCTGCCTTAGATAATGCCTTTTGCTTTTGGCAATTGGTTATTCGTTTAATGATTGCATGTAGTATGTTGACCGAGAAAAAAATTGCGTGTAGTATGAAAATTAGTTGTGCCGTTGTTCTCTTCCACACACACACACACAACATACATCCATATATGCTGTGACTATTAATTTCTTGTTTCTTATAAGAATAGTTGTTGTGATCAGTGATCGTTAATTGTTCTAATTTGGACAGTCTCACAGTGTTCGTTGTACTGAATCATTCATGCAAGAAAATGTAGTTCAGGAGCTTCAGCAAATTCAGCCCGATGATGAAACCAAAAATAAAATGTTAGACATACTGAAGAGATTTCATTCAGAAGAGGAATCTGATAGCATGGATGAGGATTGTAAGCCATCCGTATTTTAACTGTTATTTCAGTCCTTTTGAAGTTTTTTCCCTACTCTAGTTTAAAACTGAATTCTATTCACTTTTCATTGACAATTTTTTCTTAGTAAAGTTGGAATATTAACTGCTTAGTACAGGGAAATATATTTTACAGTTATGTCTAGCTGTTATCTTAGTTCTTTTGAGCTTTCCAAAGTTCTAATAAAGAATACTGCTAACATCTGATTGTTTTCTTGGCATTGGTAGATCCAACTCTATCAGAAGAGATTATAGAGAAGGTTTTGTCTGGTATGTTCCTTTATATCCTCTGTTATTGTTGATGTCTCTGTTTGCTCATAATTTGCTTGTGTATGTCCTAACTGCTTTGGCATTATACTGGTCATGATTTGTCTTTCTGGAAATGCTAATATCTAGTAGGATCACCTAAAGGTTTTAACACTTGACAACTATCTTTTTCTTATGCATCCCACAGTTGGCTAAAGCAGTTCTGGTTTCTTTTGTCTTTCCCATCTACAGGAGGTGAAGTCAGTTTTGACGATTTATCTGTGGAAGAGAAGAAGCAGTTCCAAAGAGCCATTGCATCAGGAGAATTGAGCAAGATGTTTAAACCTTGGGATCCATGGTGGTTTAAGCTTTCTGCTAGAAACATCTCTTTGAGTAAGGAAGGAACTCAACTTGTTCAACCCCTTACGGATGATGAGAAGGAAGATGTCCTTGGAAGTGATGAATGCAGTGACATCCCTCCTGGTCCTGAATCCCCACTTCCTCTGGTTAGCAGTCTCAGTTCTAGAGAGCCATCGCCCTTTTTAACTGTTCACCTAGTTGATATTTTGTATAGCTACTGTTTTACTCTTCGCCTGTACAATGGAGACTGGAGGTCAGATGGTTTAGGGTCAGCAATGGTTGCATTGAGTGTTTCATCAGTCTTAGGTCAAGGTGAGCAGCCAGAGAGTGTACTTGCAGCTCTCTCTCATTGCTTGGAGCAGGTGTGCTCTCCATATTTTAGACACATGGGAGGGCTACAGTTTGGTTTGAATCTTATCGACGATGTGATAAGCTTACTCTCATTGGGAAGTTCAGGTTTGTTGTGTGCCCTTTCTGATATGAACCGGCTGATTCAGTCAGGGGATAAGGAGCTCAAATCAGGTAAACCCAGAAAGCAGAGGAGGGATGAGATTAGAAGTCATCTTAAAATGGCACAAAGGAAGATATATTTCATCATGTGTTGGGTCCATGAGCAGCATGAGGAAACCTGGTCTGCCTTGTCTGCTATCGTTAGAGCAGAGAAGGCATCAGTCATGGAGTTTGAAAGGAGTAACAGGGGGGAGGGATTGAAAAGTAAAGCAAAAGCCAAGAGCAAATGTTTAATTAAGGAGATACAATGAATTGGTTTGGCAGATTGCCACTTATTACTTTGTTTCCTATCTCCCGATATTCAAGTCTTTGTTTTGACAAATTTAAATTTTAGGGAAAATATACCGCAATTGAGAATTAATATTAACGCAGTTGAGAATTAAGTGATTTTGTACCATACAAGATAAATATGGGAGGCGAGTTGTCTCTTAAAACACAAAAACACTCATTTTAGGTGCTCCCGCACCCATGCTTAGATGATTCAACTTATTTTATGAGTTATCAGTTGTAAATACATATACTTGCTTGTTTGAAATAAGATTTCTTGTCTATTTGAGTATTAGGAGCTGTTTGGTATGAGAGGAGGGAAAATAAAAATTTTAAAAATTAAATTTAAAAAAATTGAAAAAGGAAGGATATAAATTTTTAATAAAGAGAAAATATAACAAAAAAATGTATAAAAAAATAATTTAATACTCTTAACCCCTACCTCTTTAATTTTTCAAAATTCCACTTTTTAAAATTTTTCTTCCTTTCTAAATCTCTCATACCAAACAAGCTATTAGAGTGAATCTGGCATTTTGTGTTTCTTAGAAGGCTCCTTTAATGGAACAAGGAAACTGCGCATAACTAAATTGTTATATTAGGTTGTGTTTGAATGAAGGACAAAAGTTGCAATGACCAATATGGACTACATTGTTTGAAAGCATGTCTCTCTCGCGCACAACTAAGATATGAAAGGGACATGGCCTTTTACATCATTCAGTCATTCTTGTTACTTTTCCTTCCTTTCTATATCTTTTGTAAATTATTAAACCGCTTATGAACAGTAAGTAATAGAGAATTACTATATAATCACACATAAAAGATTTAATCATTAAAATGTTGTCAATATTTTAAGACATGCCATTTTTTGCACTAGATCTTGTAATTACATACTATATTGATTAGATTGTTAATGTGGGGGACTGTGTGATAATTTTTTCTTTTTAATTACCATTTTAAAAGTCTCTTGTCTTTTATGCATTGGCGAAGGTTTTTCTCATTGGAAAATGAAAAATACTCTTCTTTCTGAATTTTGTAAAATCTACAAGAAAAAAGGGAGTGGTTTATTTTATTTCTTTTTATATATAAAATTTGCTTTTCAAGTTGCAAACTTGCAATCCCCATTAAAGTAAGATTGAGAGCAAATAAAACTCGGGGGGACCAAAAAAAAAAGTGCCTGCAAATGAAAATTATATATGACACAATGGAGTTGGGTGAAATCCAGTTCTCAAGCAACAGGAAAAATCGCATTGCATGCAAAAATTATAAACATCTTCTATGATTTGATGACGTTGACCTAGGATTAATAACTCACTGGATTTTTGTTGTTTAGCCATAATTTTTTATGGGTTTGAATCTTTCATTCTTCCCCAACCTCAAATTTCCAGTGTCCCCCAATAACGTTCGTCTCGTTGATTAAGGATTTACTTGTATTAGTTTTATATTAATCTGATTTAAGAATGTCAATTTATAGTTGGAAGGGTGTGACTTGGTTAGTGCAACGACTGTATTTTTTATTATGTTGTAATGTCCAAATCCCAATTGCAATTTTTTTCAAAGCCAAGATCTAGGGTGGCTTTCATTGGTAAAATTTTGTATCAAACAAACAGAAATAGGTTAAGAATAGGAGTTTAGTTGCTTTAATTTTAAATTTTGAATTCATTATTAGGCTTATCTGAATTATATAAATTAATTAATTTTTTTATTTTTTTAATAAATTTTTTTCAAAACTCCCTAAAACATTATTCCATTATATTATATTGCTGCTTCTCAGATTTTTTTTTTAAAAAAATAATTCATTGGCCTTCCCCTCACTTTTGAGTTATTGAGTGGTTACAACATAATTGTACTATCTCTCATTTTATTTTTTCCCACAATTTTTTTTCTTGGATTACTGGTTTCTCTTCTATATCATGTTTATGTAGACTCAATTCAAGACTTAATTTACTGCACTTTAGTTCTATTTCTTTTGTAAAACTTGATAATGTTGCTTATATCATTGTTCTTTTTTTTTTTTTTTTAAATAATCGTAGACTCAATTCAAGTACATGTATTTTCACTATTTTGACATATTAACTTCCCCACACACATTCACCCTTTGACTTTATTTTTCTGGTTTGGCTGGAAAAAGACTTCAATTTTGTTGGAAGCTTTGCCATTTTTTGTTGTTCTTGTTCTTTTTATATTTCTATTTCATTTCCTTTTGAGAATAATGAGATCATGATATGGTTTAAGTGCAAAATTTTTCTACAGATATAAAATAAGAGGACCAATCCAAGAAGCAACAAGACTTTTGGCGTGCTTCACTTTAATATAGTTACACACCAAATCTAGCGTGGAAGGTATTGAGAGAATGAAAACATACCAAAATGTACAAAACATCACATCTTTCGATAGAAACCTTCATCCTTGGACAAGAGTAAGGATGGATACTGCCACGTCTAAAATAAATTTGAATACTTGATTTTTGTTTTAAAAAATAATAAATTACCAGACTACTATAGATTAAAGAGAAAATGACAATTGGGTCAAAAAAATTTAATGACATGTAGGTTGTTGATAAATATTGATAAAAAATGAATTATGATTATCTATTCAAATAATTATAAAACTATAATAACCTTGATCCTTAAAAACAAATTCTAAGTTATATTTCTCAGATCCTTTTCAACTAAAGTTTTCAAGATCCGGGTCGCTAAGTGTCATTCTTTCTGATAAAAGACATTCCAAATTGCATGTTTTTCTCCTGCCGGTTACCAGAATGTCCACCGTCTTATGGAAAGAATGATGACAGGTGTATAATTGCATATCCTCTACTCCATAATTATGATTTATGATATGGGGGAGAGAGAGAGAGAGAGAGAGATCAAGATGTTTAGCCTTCTAACTTATGCATCAACCTCCAGAGTACTTTATCATTAAATTATTAAATTATTACTATTCATCAAAACAACAAAATCACACTATGCTTTAACTTCACTCCTACTCCAAAATATCCCATAAAACCTCCCTCCCCCCTAAACCCTTTATGCATTTAATTTCTTTTATCATTCTGTGTTTTTTTGTTCTGCACACAAAGTTTCTCTCATTCAGTTATTCCTCATGATGAAACCTCCAAGAGCAACACTACTGTCTTTGCCCATCATTTTTGCAGCAGCATGTGCTCTTGTCTTCATAGCCATCTTCTATGCAGAGAGATTCAGTTCTTTCTCTTCCACTTCCTTCTTCAAGTTCAAATGCTGCAATAAAAGGAAAACCACCCCAAACTCTAGTAAGTTTCAGGCCTTTTTATATCATCCTGTTCTGATTGAAGACACCTGCAAATATTTATACTCTCATGGGTATCGATCAGTTTACTGAAATTGGTGATTAATTGTGCAACAGATGATAAGAAAGCAGAGGAGGTTGGGTATGCCTCTTTTACAGATGATAGATTTGAGTTTGATGCAGAAGAATGTAATGTTGCCAATGGGAAATGGGTATTTAACAGATCAATAAAGCCTTTATACACAGACACAAGCTGCCCATATGTGGATAAACAGTTCTCTTGTACCAAGAATGGAAGGCCTGATTCTCGGTATCTCCACTGGGAGTGGCAGCCAGAGGACTGTATCATCCCTAGGTGAGTCCCTCTCTCTCTAGATATATGTATATATAAGAGCGCCTTATTGCACAAGACTCCCACTAAATGGGATCTAAGAAGGGTCATGGAGTTTTACCCACACAAGCAAAAAAACCATTTCTAGGATTTGAATCCGAGGCCTCTAGATCATACAACAACAGCCTTACTTTTGCTCTAAAGCTCACCCTTTCAATACACACACTACTCCCTTTAGTATTTAGAGAGATTAAGAAGCTAAATAAATTACTTAATCAAAGTATATATTATTTATTATTCCCTCCGTTCCTATTTATAAGGCTCCGCTGACTTTTTTGAAGAATTCTAATAAAATCCTAAGAAAACTAATTACATTACTTTAAGATATTAAAATTTGTTGTTTTTCTTCAAATTATGTTGTTTGACTTATCAATTAATATAAAATGTAATAAAGTACAATATATAATATGATTGAGTGATGTAATTAACTTTTTTAGGATTTTCTAAAAAAAAGTTAATGGGGTGTTATAAATAAAAACGAAGGGAGTATTATATTATATATTAGTTTTTAATTCAGGAAAACTAGTTTGGGGGAAACAATAAATATAAATACTTTAATCAAGTTATTTAGTCTCTTTAATTTCTCCAAAAAAAATGTTAATTGGCTCTTATGTTAATAACTAGAGGTAATATAATATTCTGAACATGCTTAAGTGAATCTGTGTATTGCTCCCTTCTTCTTACATGATCTTATAAACTCCAAGCTTTGAAAAGCTTCAGGTTCTAATTTGAACCACATTCTGACGTGAATATGCTTGGTAGATTCAATCCAAAGCTAGCCCTCAAGAAACTTCGGGGAAAGAGGCTATTATTTGTAGGGGATTCACTGCAGAGAAATCAATGGGAATCTTTTGTGTGTATGGTCGAATGGATCATTCCTTATAATCAGAAATCTATGAAACTGGACAGTATCCATCCAGTCTTCACAGCCAAGGTATGAATAGTGCAATTTATTGAACTGGAGATTTACTTAAAAAAAATAGAAGGAAAACTATATTGGTAATGCTTATGAATAGAATGAACTAACTTAGTCCTTTGTGTTTGATGTACAGAAATACAATGCTACTATTGAATTCTACTGGGCCCCATATCTTGTGAATTCCAACACAGATATCAAGATAATAGGTGATCCTAAGAAGAGAATAATAAAAGTAGATTCAATCACAGAGCGTGCCAGAAACTGGACAGGAGTAGATATCCTGGTTTTCAACACCTATGTCTGGTGGATGAGTGGTGTCAGGATTAAGTCTCTGTAAGTTTTTGTTTTACCATTTGATGTATTAAACAGAAGGAAGAAAATAAGGTCTAATATATATATATTTATATATATTTACACTTGTAGATGGGGTTCATTTGGCAATGGAGAAGAAGGGTATGAAGAATTGGATGCACCAATTGCTTACAAGTTTGCTTTAAAGACATGGGCTAATTGGGTGGACTCAACCATTAATCCAAACAGAACCAGGGTCTTCTTTACAACAATGTCCCCTACACACACAAGGTTTCTTCTAAGTTTCTATCTCAAACGGAAAATCTACAGCTTCAACTTTACTTAACAATGTATATCATTTAAGTCAAATTGCTCTTTAAGGCAATGCTTCAAATAATCAGAAGTGTAGTGAATCTCCGCATTAAAAAGCCTTTTATATTATGATATTCAAATTGTGTGCGCTCTAAATCATTTCAACAATTCTTCAAATAGCTACAAGTTTAGAGTCGACTAACATCAAGAAATCTATAGTTAATTATGATGATATTAACACAAATGTGTGTACCTTTTGTTTACAGAAGTCAAGACTGGGGCAGAAAGGAAGGATTAAGATGCTTTAATGAAACAAAACCAGTGAGGAAGAAGAATTACTGGGGAACTGGTTCTGATAAGACCATGATGAGTGTGGTGACCAAAGTGCTGAAGAAGATGAAAGTTCATGTACAAATCATCAACATCACACAGATATCAGAGTACAGGATTGATGGTCACTCCTCAGTTTACACCGAAACTGGAGGAAAACTATTAACTGAAGAGGAAAGAACTGACCCCAACAATGCAGATTGCATACATTGGTGTTTGCCTGGGGTCCCAGATACTTGGAATAAAATATTTTTGGCAATGTTATAATAAATACTACCATATAGTAAATAAGATCACACTCTCTCTCTCTCTATATATATATCTCATTTTTACAACATTACCCGTTTGATAATGCGCATAATGGTAAGCATATATGAGAACAATACCGTTTTCAAGTAGAAATTTATCAAAACACCTGAACTCAACTCACCACCTCCATCAATCTGAACAGAGTCAATTTCAGCGTTCAATTGATTCTTCGTCATGGCTTTAAAACTGACGAAATAGTGGAAAAGTATCATACTTACGTTTGAGTGGATATAACCAACAAAATCTTGAGAAACGATCCACAAAAGCAGTGTAATAAACGGTTACCTGAACTGAAAGACAATGAGCAGGGCCCAAAGATCAATTGACACTAATTCAAAGTGGAGTGTTATAATTATAAACAGTAGCGGCGAGTGGTGAATGCAGTTTGTGTGCTTTGCCCATTCAACACGCTGGGCAAAAAGTATGATTGCATTTATTTGGAAAACGCAAGATTACAACGTTTTAAAAGCCTAGGAAAAGTAAAGTGAACTAGTCTTTGATGCCACAAATCTATAGAAGGCCGTGTCTGTGATACATGTAGCGCATAAGAAGACAGATTTAAAGTGCCAGAATACTGATAGAAATGTTGTGATGACAAAGAACGGGTGAAGCATAGAGAGATGAGTGTAACCTCGATGGTGTACAGACAATCCTAAGCCCTCTCCAGCATGAAGTTGGCTTGGACCAGAGTATGGCGATGGTTGCATCAGGTTAGACTCATGTGAAATGGTATGATGAGTAGCACCAGAAGAATTGTAAGTGAGAGAATCAGGTGAGTAACATGACTGGACTTCAAGCAAATTTGACAGAAAACAGTAGGCTGGTGGCCACGACCACCGCCTCTGCCACCACGACCACATCCACGACTGTGACGTTCAGGGCCGCCACCTCCGCGGCCACGGGGAGCCTGAGAGTATTGATCTGTCGATGGCATCACATTGGCAGATTTTAAGGAATGCGCAAGCTTCAACTCATGAGACATCAAAATAGATTCAATCTCATTCAGAGAGAAAGGACCTCGTTGGGAATTCACTGCCGAAACAATAGAATCATATTCATTAGGATGTCCGTCCAAATCAACTTCAGCTTGATCTTCTTCAGTGACAGGGTAGGCACTCGAAATGAGAGCATTGGCTAAGAATTTGACAAGCACAGTGCATTTGTTGGATGGGCTGGGTCTTTAAAGAGTATAAGAAGAAGAGATGAAAGATAAAGTAATGTACAGTGTCTTAAGGCGTGTGCAACACTTTCCGTTAGACTTAATTCACCCCATCTATACCTATCTTATAGAGTGCAAGTTGGATTGACGGGTGAATTTCCTGCAGGATACAAAGAAAACTCTTGAGTATGGATTGCACTTCCAAAACTTAAGCAAGACAACAATGATTTTTATAAAAATGATAAATTGACTTTATCTTTGTGTGCACTTAAGGACAAAGGCAATAAATTTGATCTTTTATGAGGTTTCTAATAATTTAGAATGACTAATGGTGTTGGGTATGTATAGGCAGCGAAATGATGCGTTGAAATGGTGCCTCTTTGAAGTGATGTCTTTTGAAGCAACACCTCTTCAATTAAAAGTCATAACAATTTGTGAGATTCATGAATATTATGTGCATATTCATGAATAAACATATGAAGAGTTATACTTTATATTATGAAGAGTTTTTTCATAAATGAATACAATTTTTCACCAAGTGGTGGTTGCTATACATATGGCTATAACATTTCACATGTGCCTTTAGAAACCAAAGAGACACTACATTGGTAACTTTTAGTGTCATAACTCTCTATACAACTCTTCATATAAATCCCTTAGTTAATGAACACGACTTTACAAAAACACGTCTCTTCATTTTAAAATATTATAATAGAATTCAGAAATAGTTCGAGCTTCCTTCTTAGTGTTTCAAAATTCTTTTTTTATACTGAACGATTTTGGCACGAGTGTGTGCATGAAAGTAGTCCTGAATGCTTTCTAGGCATCACGAGAGGTAGAATAGCCTACGAGTCGAGGAAGCATTGATCCGGAGTTGGTGGATTGGAGCCATGAAAAGATTAACTGGCCTTGTTGTTGCCAGAAGAGATAATAAGGAGAAATGGTTCCTTCAGCTGTAGGAATTAACATAAATAAAGTTCCTAAATACATTATAAAATTCTATGAGCTGTAGCGGAAGACTGTAATTATATTACCTCTTGGTACAATGCTTTTCTTGTAGAGTTCTCACAACCTAGAAACTGCAAACACAAAGGAGAAGAATATTAGAGAATTTAAGAATTCTTCTAATGGAAAGATTAGCCACAGTGATGAACTGATTATAGCCGTTACAGGAAACCCTTAGGGAGCAAGGTTGTGAATTAATGACACTGCTCTTAAGACCCAGCCTAGATTATTTATAACATTCCTTCAAGGCTTGTAATAGCTTTACCGACTAGGTAACCCTAAACTAAATATCTATCCAAATTACTTGCGGGACACAATTAGGAGATATTTTATTCAAAATGTATTAAATAGATAATGTTTAAAACTAATAAGATATTATTTAGATAATTTAATTTAACAAAGCAATAAATTTGCAAGATCTAGAATATCCTTATATGATCAATTATCCAAAATATAATATGAATAAATATCAAGATAAAATAAAATATCTGACAGTTTCCTACTTGTTCCGCAACCTAATATCATTTGGTGAATCACGGTTTATTTAAGCAATACTATAAGAATTATGGCGGTAAACCCTCTTTGGTCGAGTGTTACCTTCCATGTATCACAAGTAGCATATTAACTTAATGAGTCAAAACTTAATAAATAAATCTTAATCTTCATTCAGTTCTTATCTTAATATTTATCTATCTAAATAACATAAATGTATACAAGTCACAAATATATAGATGATAAACCACAACACGAAATTTCAATACCTTATTTAATCCAGTAAAGGCATAAGCCCCATATGAGGCACATGAGCAACAAAGTCCTTCGGTCGCATCCTTTTAGTTAAAGGATTCGCTAGCATTTTCTTTGTATTGATGGCCATCCTTAACTCTATCCTTTAAGGATAGGAACTTTAAGTTGATGAATCTACTTAGACTTCCACTCTTTCTATTGTTTGCTATGGCCACGATAGATTTATTGTTGCAATATATCTTAATTGGCCTAGAGACTGAATCCACAATCTTCAGCCCAGCGATGAAATTTCTTATCCAAATTCATTGTGAACTTGCTTCAAAACACGCTATATACTTAGCATCATGAGTAGAAGGAGATGTAAGTGTTTGTTTGACACTTCTCTAGGATATAGCTCTTTCTGCTAGTAGGAAGATATAACCAATAGTAGATTTTCTCGTATCTTGACATCCTCCTAGGTCAGAATTTGAGTACCCAATCACTTCTAAATTGTCTGTTCTTTTATATGTGAGCATGTAATCTTTTGTACCTTGAAGATACCTAAAAACTTTCTTTGCAGCTAACCAATATTTTTTCCAAGGATCATATTGGTACCTACCCAACATCCCTATAGCAAAAGCTATGTCAAGTCTTGTGCAAACCTAAGCATACATCAAGCTTCCTACT